>VYXH01011734.1:0-10183 GCA_013397275.1 Burhinus bistriatus | reverse complement strand
AAAAAAAAAAAAAAAAGAGACAAGCCCCCTGAACGTAAAGAAATGTATTTATGTATGCAATGAGTGAAAATTAGCATTTACAATGAAAATCTGGTACAGTTTCTATTAATCTAGTTATTATACAATTTGGATAGCTGTTATCATAGTCCAGTCAATTTCTCTATCCCTACATTCAAAAGTATTGTTAGGTTTCAAGGAGAGGACTAAACAAAAATCTAAAAGACAACAAGGTAGTTGAAAACCTCTGCTGTCTTGAAAAGAAAAATACCGCAGATATTTCAAACTCCTTAACACTGTGAATAGCTATACTATCAGGAGG
The DNA here is from genome assembly GCA_013397275.1 of Burhinus bistriatus. Classification (NCBI taxonomy): domain Eukaryota; kingdom Metazoa; phylum Chordata; class Aves; order Charadriiformes; family Burhinidae; genus Burhinus; species Burhinus bistriatus. The sequence continues at coordinate 9,864 of VYXH01011734.1, read as the reverse complement.
TACCTCAGCCTCAATTGAGCACTCTGAGCTTAAAAGTAAATTCTGAGTCACTCACAAAATTTTCATCTCTAAGTCAAGATGTGAGTAAGTGGGTCTTCCTGAATGACAAGCAAGCTATTTAACATCTTCTATTCACACACAATCCTATGCTACCAGTCAGATAACCACCTCTTTTTTTCAAAACCCACCTCCTTTTTTCAAAACTGCATATAACCCACACAGTTAGTAATGTGCCACCTTTCATTGCCCTGCTTAGGGATTTCCAGATGAAAGAGCCAGCAACTGCATGCTAGACTCGCACGCCACAAATACTTTAAGTGGCTCAGAAGATTCCTTGGGAGAAAGCAGTACTTTGTGCAATTAATTAAATTTATTCCAAGCATCATTTCCCAACTATTACTACTGAAGCTCTTTAAAGCACAGCACAAAAATCAAAAGAAAAAAAAAATCTCTTCACATCTGGTAGATAGGAACTGTTATAGCCCTTTTCTAGAGTAAGCATTCTGATTCAAATATAACCTGAATAACCTGCCACACACAGCATAAAAGCAGGCACATAAACTTTCATCAGTCTTCTAGCTGATGTAGCAGGAAGAAAATGGTCTTTTTCCTCAGTTGAAAAAGTATCAGTGCTATTTTTATTCCTAAATTAACAAATGTATAACAAATGTATTCCATTTGCACAAAATGATAACACAAGATTTCTGTTCTCAGTTCTGTATGTTGAATGTAGCATCTATAATTCATTTCCTAGTGACTGATATTGTTACCTAATATTCATATTATTATTTTAAATGTCTTTTTAACATAATAATATGCAACATAACCACACACACAACAAGTTTTAGGAAACAATTCAAATGTTATTTGCATAATCTGACATACTAAAGCTAGGTCTGGGACACCTGTCAACTAACTGAAAAGTTACAAGAAAGCAAGCAGTTTCAGACTAATTGTTAAATAATTGCTAGATCCAAAATTACATTTTTAGAACAGGTCATCTGGAAATATCGAAGCATGCAGCTGAAACGTCAACCAAGTTCCAAGTCTATTTGATAAGGGGTTCTGTAGGTATTGGAAATTTTTCCGGAAGTTTGCTGTCAAATAGTGTCTATAATCCAACTACTAGTATAGAAAGTATGCCACATTTAACTTCTTCAAAATGGTGATAAAATGGAATAAAAAGAAGAAAGTATTAGTAGCAATTATCATTTTCACTTGACAAAATATCATACCTACAAATCCTCCAAAAAATCCTTTCAGTGATCTTGCACTCTCATGGATTTCTGTCAAGTGAGGTCCCCTTTCTTCTTACTCCTCTTTAGCTGTCACCAAGTTCTGGACCACACTGGTGTTTCTCCTCCAGGCAAATCCTTAACACAGTCTGAAAACTCAGAGTTCCTTCACCTGATTAATGTGCAGTACATGTGGTAGTGGTCCATTTCTTAAAGCCTTCTTTAGTTTACTGATAAGGTATCTTAAACAAGGGATCTTTAAACAGCTGGAGAATCCAACAGTAATAATCCAAACAAATTAGTTAGGGTGTGAGATTGCCTATCTATTAAATTGCAAAATTATGGGTTTGAAATTATGGGGCTGATGGTCCTAGTCCATATTACAGCTGCCACTAAAATTTAACCCATCCAACTCTTGTTTAAGTATATTTAAATCAGCACTTGCATTGTTTAGTCATAACATCTGATCTGGTTCTGAGAGTCTTAAGTCTTAAGGACAGATTTACTTTATCCTTCTGAGGACAGTCATTGAAGCTCTGTTGGTGTCCTGTGTTTACTTTTTCTTCTTGTCTAGTGGGTATTCTCATAATGACCACAAGGAAAAATTCCAAGAACACTTATTTTATATAGTTTCTGTAATGTTCTTTAAGTAACATTCAGATTTTGTTATTTTATTTCTCATTGTCCAACCAACTTATGTAAATCCTCACTCTTTCCCTCTTTATATGTGAAGCTCAGGCTGTCTATGTTCTAGAAGAACCTTAATATTAGTCCATTAAAGAGAAAAGAAAAAGTAATAAACCCTAACACAAGGATTATCTTGGGGTTTTATTGTTGAGTTTGTTTTTTTTTTTTCCCTTTTAAATAGAAATGTTGTCACCAAAGCCAATATTAAACTCCAGTTTCATTTGTTCCATGAAAATGAGCATTGGTGCTGGATGTGTGTATATACTTGGCCTCGCTTCATCCTGGTTTCTCTAGCTAGCTTCCCAAGCAGCTCACAACTTTCTTCTTAAAAAAGAGATGATTTCCAATTTCAAAAGATGTGCCTCATGGCAATCCAGCTTCTGACTGCATGGCTCTGGCTGAGCTCTAGTCTCTTCTTTTCAGGGGTGTACAGGGCAGTACTACTGTCCCCAGAGCACCACCAGTCTGACCAAAGGAGCAACCTCACTTTTGTTGGGTTGGTTGTTGGTACCCAGTCTGGACGGCAGGTCAAGCACTTAAATGAGGTGGAATGAATGCTTGAGGTGAAAATTTTAGGGAGGTTGGGGTGAAAACACTCTCACTATGGCACGCTCCCCTCCCCTGTTTACCTCCTGCACACCTTCATTCCCCGTTACTGCAAAAGATCTTTTGCTTGAAATAGCCCGTTTCCCAATTTTGTCACTTCCATAGCAAAATTCTGCATGAAACTAAATTTTTTCTGTTCTTCTTTTAAACATCATGCATTAAAAACATAACATTCCTACTTCTACCCGTTTGTTCTTTGTTCAAAGCAATGCTAAACTGTAGAAATACTTCCTGCAGGCAACAGGGTAATTTTTCTTGCTAATTGTAGGGATGTGAAAAAACACTTTTAGCTGCCTTGATACGTTGATACATATGTTNGGAAGGAGCCATGCTGGAGCAGGTTTGTCCTGCAGGACTGCAGCCCGTGGAGAGCCCACGCTGGAGAAGGGGAAAGGCATGTGGAGGAAGGAGCAGCAGAGAGGAGCTGTTAGGGATGACATACAACCCCATTCTCCATTCCCCGGTGCCTCTTGGGGCAGGGGAGGAGATAAAGGAGTTGACGATGACGGATTGAACTTGAGCCTGGAAAGCAAGGGGTAAGGTGGTTTAGGTTTTTTTGTCTTTGTTTCTAATCATCCAAAATTATTTTAATTGGTACTCCAGGCTTATCAAGAAAATATAAGCAGCCCTCCACAACAAGTTTGTCCATACTTGTGGCTGTTACATAATCCATGACCTGGGTGCAAGACAAATACTGTAAAACAGAAAAAAACCCTCAGAACCTTTCCAAAGTAAAGGTCTATTAAGGAAAGAGCTATACTTTATTACTTCTGTGATTTTTATTCCCTTCTCTCCATTTAACATTTGTTCAGGAAGTTGCTATAACTTAGAGAAAACTGACACCTTGTTACATTTGGTGTCTTTTAACTGCTAATAAGGAGGATGGAATAAACTACAAGCAAGCTGTTTCTCCCATAGACAATGTCACCCCACAGAGGTCACTGGCAGCCACATGAGGACAAAAGCACCCAGAAAAGACCAGGAAATAGATTCCTCTGAATAAATGAAAAGCTCCACTTTGAATACCAAACTCGCCTTGTTAAGTTCCAAGTCTTCTTCAGCCTTCTGAACACAACATACTCAGTTTATCCGTACCAACATTTGACATCTGCAAGTGGATGAGTGCCTTCATCTTTAAGCTATCTAAATTTAGTCTCCATACATATCAAAAACTTAAGAGTCAAGGTTCCTCTCAAACATCAGTAAGCATCTGTGCTCACTATTGGTTTTAATTTCTGTTCTAGGTCAGTATGCAGTTATCAAAATCTATTCTTCCAGTTCTTACAAAAACTAAGAAAAAGGTCAAAAATAATCTCTCCTCCCTTCACTAACCATAAACTCTTCTTATTCCTACAGCACTGTTTATACTTCTTATTTCAATATGAAAGTAATCAACTATGCACAAAACAAGCCAAAGTACCGAGGTGATTGCTATGAGAAGAGACTATAATATCATTTGATTTTATGTTCAAAGATGTACAGTGTTTATTAAGAGAGGAAAGGAAAGCAGTACATTAACCTAAATAATTATCTCTTCTGTTAATAATATCATTAATTCACACGCTGATAATGACTAAGTTTCATGTAACTTATCAGGCTGAATGAGTTTTATTGTTCTCAGGCAGTCCCCGTGAATATATTTGGTTTCTGTGCTTTCACGTGTTACAACAAAGAACAATAAAATTGGTCATTACTTGGTTGGGGGGCGATTTCTGCTTCTCCAGCTCCAAATCTAAAGTTAAATTAAAGTTGGAATGTATCCTCACCGTTACCTGCGTGCACACAGTGATATAGCAAACGTGCAGAAAGCAATCTGCACTGCAAACCACAAGACACAGGGTGCCAAACAGCAGTCAACAAGACTGCAGAGATGAGAACTGGTTGTTGGCTAGAAAATAGCCTGTTTGATCTCCTGCACCACGCATTTCGCCAAGTGTGTTACACATCACTGAAATGCTTTTAACATTTTTTTCAAGGGAGTTGTTCTTGTCATTCTCCTCCTCGGTCATAGCTAGAGTCCTAAAGCAAGAACAGCTTTGCTACAGCTGCCTGTGACACCACCTCAAGAAAGGCAGGATGTAAGCAGTGGGAATACACAATGTGACTTTATATGCGTTTATTTAAGCACACTGCAAGTTGCTTGAATGTTTCAGTACAAGAACAAATACAGCCAGTGTACCCCTATAAACGACAGACTTGTCAGAAGAATTAAGAGGTTACAGGATAGCTCCTTCCAAAAAAAAAAAAATTGACTTTATATCCTTTATACTAATCTTCCTCTGCACATATAGACAAGAAATGTGATTTTACTAATGAGGCTTTCAGCAAAATTGTGAACTGCACACATGAAAAGTCAAAGCCACTCCTCTTCAGCCATTACTTTTTCCTGTAATTTTTTAAACATTATATACATCACCTGAAGTAATTTCGTCAGAAGTTATGGTTTTGCTGGGATTAAATGAGCTTACTCTTGAAACATTTCTAGTGTGATTTCGGAGCAAGTTAGAGGGAAAAAGATTTCTAACTCATATAAACTGAAAATATGTCATATTTCTGACCACATGTTCTGCTGTCTTTCATTGTGGTAGGCTTACTAAATTCAGGGACTGATGGAGGCTTGTTAATTTATATAATAATAGTTAAAAGTTCCCGGAGAAAGGTCAATTTACGTACCGCTGTTTATCTGATTCACCATTAATAAGCAATATTTTATTTCATTCCTCCCACATGCTCATGAAAAGAAGAGATCATCCTTCAATTTCTAAACAATGATTAGGTGTGTTTCATAAAACTGCATCTTTCTTGAATTATTTCTCTCAGAAATGCCTATGTAAATAAATGATAAAAATGAGGAGGTATATAATAGATCTTTGCAAAGACAATACTTGAAAAAAACATAGAAGAGTGGAAGAAAAAACAACACAGCTTTATACTATATAATTATTAACTTTTTAGATAGATCTATTAGTATGAAACCTGTTAACATCATTCTTGAACTCTTTACAGGTATAACCTAGGCAGGTATGATCACTGTGCAGTTAAGTTCTATTCTGAAGACATTGAATTAACTCAATGTGTTTGTCATTGAAAAAGGAGTTCAACTAGGATCTTTGCTTCATGACCTCAAAGGAAGTGTATTCTTGGCTATTTTTAAGGCTAAAATATGTTCCTTCTTAAATCTTGAAATGAATAAAATATTTTTCAGGTTATGACAATTACTCATTGTTAGATTCTGTACGTTGTAACAGTATTTTCAAAACATGTATATTCAATTTTCTGGACTCTGTGGTTCTAGGAGTAATTTTAAAGCACAAAAACATGAATAATTTTATTATGCAAAAAGAAAGATAGATTTGGAGAGAGGAGAATTTGGAAGCCACTTGCATTATCTCTTCTTAGATTTTCCTGCATAAGCCACAAGGAAACACAGAAAGAGCAGAGCTTGAGTTGGAGAAAAGCAAAACAAAACATAAACCCACAAGCTACTTCCATTCCAAAGTGTTTCTAAATTATTCTACCTCTTGCAAACACAGAAATAGGGGGGGATTCTTTTGGTTTAAAATTGTTTCCTGGGAGCATGTCTCCTTTAATTTATTTTCTTTTTTTTTTGCTATTAATCCAGATCTGGATTCAGTTACTGAACAAAATTGGTCCTGTTTTATCTCAGACCAGGACACTCTGTCTGTTCGTCTGCCTTTGATCCCAATCCTGAATCCAGATCCGGAATCCAGTTCCCGTCCATCACTGAATCCAGTCTTGGACTTCCCCAGTGCCTGCCTGTGACATGATGGTCATCCTGGGAGCTCGATATGGTTTTGTATATATTTAATTATTTTCTTTTTATTATTTTAGTAATATTTTCATTAAATTAGTTTAGTTTCTTTTTAAACTCGTAAGTCTCTTTTCTCTCCCATCCTTCTCTCCCTGAAGGGAGATGCTCTTCTTTCTCTGAAGGGGAAAGAAGTAAAAGAGAGCATCTGTTATTCGTTTTAGTGGCCAGCCCAGCCCAGCCCAAACCACGACAGCAGGATTTGGTTTAAAGTTATAAAAATAACTAGAACTGTATTCACAGCTACTGNACAGTATTTTCAAAACATGTATATTCAATTTTCTGGACTCTGTGGTTCTAGGAGTAATTTTAAAGCACAAAAACATGAATAATTTTATTATGCAAAAAGAAAGATAGATTTGGAGAGAGGAGAATTTGGAAGCCACTTGCATTATCTCTTCTTAGATTTTCCTGCATAAGCCACAAGGAAACACAGAAAGAGCAGAGCTTGAGTTGGAGAAAAGCAAAACAAAACATAAACCCACAAGCTACTTCCATTCCAAAGTGTTTCTAAATTATTCTACCTCTTGCAAACACAGAAATAGGGGGGGATTCTTTTGGTTTAAAATTGTTTCCTGGGAGCATGTCTCCTTTAATTTATTTTCTTTTTTTTTTGCTATTAATCCAGATCTGGATTCAGTTACTGAACAAAATTGGTCCTGTTTTATCTCAGACCAGGACACTCTGTCTGTTCGTCTGCCTTTGATCCCAATCCTGAATCCAGATCCGGAATCCAGTTCCCGTCCATCACTGAATCCAGTCTTGGACTTCCCCAGTGCCTGCCTGTGACATGATGGTCATCCTGGGAGCTCGATATGGTTTTGTATATATTTAATTATTTTCTTTTTATTATTTTAGTAATATTTTCATTAAATTAGTTTAGTTTCTTTTTAAACTCGTAAGTCTCTTTTCTCTCCCATCCTTCTCTCCCTGAAGGGAGATGCTCTTCTTTCTCTGAAGGGGAAAGAAGTAAAAGAGAGCATCTGTTATTCGTTTTAGTGGCCAGCCCAGCCCAGCCCAAACCACGACAGCAGGATTTGGTTTAAAGTTATAAAAATAACTAGAACTGTATTCACAGCTACTGCTTATCAAATTATGCCAAGAATGTAAAAGAACCCAACAACCAACAACCCAGAACCCAAAACCACACAGCCCCTTCTCCCTCAATGACCCACATGCATTCACACAGTAAATGAAACCTCAGCCTATCATTTTTCAGTCTGGAACATGAGGTTTTGGCAGTAGCTAACCACCAGCTGTACACACATACAGAGCAATGATAGAAATCAGAAAGCTTTTTTGCTCCATACCATACCAACAGTTCATCATGCTCTCAAGGGTATAATGAACAAATAATTTTAATTTCACAGAATTGCTACTGAGGGCATACTAAAAGTGGCGCATACTCCCTGAACATACATACATGACTGTATTTATAGGTATAGCTAAGGTTACACCAGCAGTTCTAATCTAATAAGTCATCTTCTGATGCTTTATCATCATAATAAAAAAATATATATACATGAAAACACTTTTAGATTTGAAGCTTTTGAGCAAACAAAAAAAAAAAATCCCCCCTCACCTTCTTAAGCACGATACTAAAGAAGAGTCTGAAAACCATGTACATTTTTCCTTTCTCCGCCCCTCCCTGACCACAGCGGCAGATGGCAATGAATCAGGTCCAGGAAGGAAGAGAAACACACTGGCAGGGAACCCAGCACTGGGTATCTAACCTGCCTTCCTGGCCAGAAACTATCCCACTCTATCCTGCCACAATTAAACTGCTTCTGCTTTCCAAGGGAGATAGAGCGTTCCTCTGCCACTGCAGTTGACAGAGTAATGCAGACAGTTTACCAAAGCAGTGAACAAGGATCTGAGAGAAAAGATAATTTGCTAGAGCCCTAAGTATTTCACCTGATGAAACTCAACAAGTTACAGCGTGTGTTTGGTAACCCTCTGACTTTCATTGAAGACACGGGAGCTCTCATGTTTAACAACCCAGTTAGCATTTGTAAATAACTGGGTTTCAACCAACACTGACTCTTTTTCTATTTAGGGTGCCATTGCATGAGACTGCAAGTCCCCCGTCTATTAGATCTTGTAACTTGGATCCAAGGAAGGAAATACTCTAGCTACCAGCAGTTCTCAGATTCCTTTCTGCTCGTGACAACTCTTTGTTTAAAGCAATTTAGCTAACTCTCCTGAGCAGTTGAAATGATTTGCCTCACTAATCTTTTCCTCACTTACCAAGCTGTTAGTGTCTGTGTGGACATTGTGCATCTGATCTTTCATCTAGGAAGAAGAAAAAGAATATAAATATACAAAAATGTGTTTGTGAGTGTGTATATATACACACACTGGACATTTCACAAGAAGCTCCGGCTGCTGGACAGGGAGTTCCTGGCACTGTGTGCTCGATCAAGCATTTACTAAATGGCATACAACATCCTGCTTTCTTATGCTGCGCTGTTTTTCTTCGGTACAGCACTGCAATTGATTGGTAATACTTGTGTATGTGATAGATATGAGACATACTTGTCTCTGAGGAATCCTAACAATCAAACAGAGTCAACACACGCAGTTTGTATACTTTCAACTTTGCAGCTGCACATCTAAACTTTACTAATTCCTAACAGAAGTCACAATATACTTTCTTCAGTTACAGTGCAATTCTGTGATAAATACAAACATATACCTGACTTCAAACTTACCTGTATTTTTAAATAAAAAAATGCAACTAAGAAATAACATCCATTTTGCTGACAGAATCAGAAGATTAGCCATAAAACTGAGGTTTTAACAGGAGGATCGATCCTGATACATGTTTTTGACATAAAATATTGCTTGGTGCTGCTTCTTGGGAAATAATAAATTCACTGAGGTGCTACATTAATCAGGGCACCCACGACAGTTTTAATATATATCTCCTTAAACGAAACTCATTGCTTTTACAGGCACATAATACATTCCTCTGTCAGCTTTTAAAGTCAGTCTTAAAGCTCAACAGAAGAAGCAGGTGTCACAGGCAGATTTCTCATTGAATATTCATTGTGCTGCCTGCAGTATTTTGAAACTAACATCCACTCTAAGAGAAGGAAGGGAGAGATTGCAGAATATTGCCCTCCTCAGAGGACTTAGTTTAAGCAATAATAATCTGAATAGTGGGAGGTTTAATCGGGTACTGATTTTAAAAAGTAGTTTCATAGAGAGGAAAAAATGGCTGGTTACCTTGTCTTTTTATTTTAGCAAAAGACTTAAAAAAATGTGTATCAAATTAACATATTTAGTATTAAACTATGAACTCCTATACAAAAATATAGGGAGAAGTATATCTGAAATCCATAATTACTCATTCATTTGTATATTCATAGACACATATTTCTAAGTACTATTTCTTCTTTGTTGCTGATCTTTTAAATACAGGATAACCTTACTTCACAACCCCAACTTAAAAAAGCAACAAAATATTTTGTGAACTGAGAGTAATCACAGAATCACGAAATTTTC
>VYXH01011733.1:48297-86704 GCA_013397275.1 Burhinus bistriatus | reverse complement strand
CAAAAGGTATTCCTCACAAAAAAAAAAAAAAAAAAAAGAAATACTGAAGTTACCGTAGCTCAGAATCTGTACTAAGAAATGAAGTTATAGTGGTAGTAGAAAACAAAAGCCTTCCACATTCTAGGACTGGCTTTTGAAAATATGTGGACGGAAAACTGAATATATGTATGGAACGTGAATAATAGCTTGCTTAGCCTCTGGAATGTAGCAGCAGTTGGTTTATTTGGTGGAATTAGAATAGTAATTCGTAGCTCTGACAGCTTCCCTTCTGCTTTTTTACAGCCAACGATACTGTATCTGCAATCCAGGTGTCGTGAGACAATTTAGAAATCCCGATACTATCTTCATTCTAGCTTTTGCCATCATACTGTTAAACACAGATATGTACAGCCCAAATGTGAAACCAGAACGCAAAATGAAGCTGGAAGATTTTGTCAAGAATCTAAGGGGTAAGCAAACTCTAACCATGGTGGTCATGAAAGCTTTTCCCTGTAACTGTCATTGGAGGGACACCATGAATCCTCTGGGAAAAAGACAAATACAGGGAACTTCATTCTGATGTCACCTGACTTTTAAAACTACTGTCATTTTTACAGGCTATAGTTATTTCTGGAATACTGAAAACAGAACTAAGCATATAGTATTTTGCCATTTTTATCTTGCCTGTCTTAAGTGGATGTATTGTCAGGTCCTTTTATTCCCAATTCTTCCAATGTAGCTGAAAAGAGACCATTAGCTTGCATTCAGAATTCTTCAGTACCTCAATTTTTTAGATATAATTGGAATTTGTCACACTTACACCCTTCACAAAGTCGCAGGGCAGCTCATAAAGACAACAGCTTCTATGCATGTGAATGAAGGTAAATAAATTCCATTGCATAGACTGTGTATGTGTTTGTTTATAGATATATAAATTTTAATGTAGTGTCACTGCATGTTGTGGACTATTCCTGAGAGAAGGAATGTGATTTGTAGATAGTGAATTACACCACTACAGCATAAGCTTCCTAATGAATTCTTATAGAGATGCTGTCTTTGTAGTTTGTGGTTTGTGATTTCACCATAGCAACCAATATATTAGAAGGGATATCAGATCTCTATTCTGAAAAAATTAAACAAGTAAGGTCTTTTACACATTTTAGAGTTTTATTCTAAACAGAAAATTTTTTCCCCTCCCTAGTTTCAAAAGCAGGAACTTCTTGTTAAGTAGACATGCAGAGAAGGCGGAGCCATTGTCTCCATGTTCTTGTTAGAGAGGTGCAAACCTGGGACCCGACACAACATAACAGCTTTCCACGTTCTTAAGAGATGCAGATTAAAGACTTTGCTAGAAACTTGTATGTTGGGTATTGCCATAGAAAACTTGCATTTGCTCAGGCTGTATATGTATTGAGGAACACAAATCACTATGCCATGATGAGGACTTCTGGAAACAAACTAAAGATTTAAAAAAATCCCAATTCCAAAACCTTCTTGTACACAGGAAATAGCACAGAAATTTCGTTTTGTTTCTTCATTGGTATATTTACTGGTCAAGAAACTATTTACCAGGCTATGCTTAAGGCCTGCAATTAGATTGCCAGAAAAATACAGGTATTTTTTCAAATCTGTGTCTCAGATCTTTCTATCCTGGTTCTTTCTGGTGAAAAAGAACAGGGTTTTATGAAGTATCAGCTCAGCCAGTGCTCAGCTCTGCCTGACAGGAAGTAGTCAGTGCAGAGCTGAGGAGGAAGATCGTGCATGGGCAGATGATACCTCCCGTTGTTCCTGGGCACTCAAGGAAGAATGGATCAGACAGCATTTACCTTTTATCACAGAAGAGCACTCGGATGTTAGAGAAACAAAATGAGGCTGAAGTCCCCATCCCTTTTTTTCCTTTAAGATAGTTTGTGCCCATAGGGAAAAAGCAGCTTTTACTATAGTTCCATTACTGTGTGTTTGTGCAAAGGCCAGGAGAATTGCTTGCTCGGTCATTGCAACCCTCTCCTCCTCTTCCCCCTGCTTTTAAGCACCGGACAAACACGACAGTGCACAGTCTCTCTTCTTTTGGCAACAATGGATGTAGCAGCATGGTGGCAGAATAGGCCCACTGCTGCAGGCACCAGCAAGTACTGGTGTATTGTTTAACAGCCATTTTCTCAGTGATATCTAAAAGTCAGCTGAATCGCAGGAGCACAGAACCAAGTTGCTTAATATATAAAAATATATTGGGGCATATCAGGTGCATGGCAGTTTGTATTCATGTGTGCATGTGGTACTTTCATTTTAGTACTGGTAAAAACAAAAATACTTGTGGTGTTCTGTCATTTCAGATCTTCAAAAAGAAAGTCCTGTTTGGTGATTTTGTTGCCTTAGATTTATATAAGACGTTAATGAACGATCTATGCTTAGCAGATGTTTTAGCTTAGCAAAATTTAAGTTAGTGTTGAGATTTTATCGTAAAGTCCACAAAGATTAAAAAAAACTGATATTCATCTCTTAGCATAATGCTACAGTTATATTTGTTGTTTTAAATGCAGTACTTTCTCTCTGACCTCCAGTCTGAATGCCAGCAATTTCTTATTATTGTAGGCATTTTTATAACAGGCTACCTTGCCTCTAACTTTAAGTGACTGGATTGCAAAGGGTGGTCTGTGGAAGACTTGCTGGTGTGGAACAGAACAGAGGCTATTTTGCTTGTTTCTAGTTGCAAAGAAACTGCATTTTATCACAGAATTTTTTATGTGAACATTTGTCCCACTGGGTGACAAAAGTTGCATTTTAGCTTCAGAATGGGAGATAAGAGGTTATTGCATTAAAACCTGTTTAAAAAATAGACGTGCATCTCCCCATCCCCCAGAAATCCAGCTTTAAGTCACTTATTGAAATTGGGCTCCTTCCACTGCTATTAAAAATTCAAGATCAAGCATTTGTTAGAATACTGACATGCCAATGATAATCACACCGGGCTAAACAGTAATACTGTAACTAGGCTAGTTTGTTGATTTGTTTTTCCAGACTAAATTAATTGGTTTTGAAATCATACAGGAAGTATTGGTTAAATTAGTTTTACTGGGTGTTCATAAGGTTCTCGTTTAGGAAATTATTTTATGAACAGAGTGTTGAGTGATATTGGGACAGAGGCAAAATGAAATGGTTGCTCTGTTTCCTTCCAGTGGTATACTCCTAGGAGGAAGTCATACGGAGATTTTTGTGTCTAAAGGGTTAACTCATTTGAGCTTTGATACCAAACAGAGGAAACTTAGAAGAAGAAAAGAATTTACATAGGAAATTAGCCTTTTTATGGCTTAGTTTTAGATTAGAGTTTTAAAATGAAAAACCAAACCTGTGTAATTTGCATCAATGCCTTGACATATTGGAGGCAGCAAGCTTTTGGACAAAAATCAGTGCTTCAGTAATGAGTAACATAACTTCTGCTGCTTTGGTAAGGTAGGGACAAGGACAGCATAGGACATGTTAGCTGACAGAGTACTGGCAGCTATAAAACAAAAAGCATGAACAAGTACCTCAGCAGTCTTGGGCAACGTTGGCATTGCTGTTAGCAGAGGAAACAAAGATTGCCCATGTTTTTATCATCTCCTTGCTGAGAAGCCTACGTTGCTGAGAAATAACAGTGTTTGTTAGTCAGATTATTCAGAGCCAGGCTGATAATAGAAACTGTTGGCTTCTGCAGGTGTGGATGATGGTGAGGATATCCCACGAGAAATGCTGATTGGGATTTATGAGCGAATCCGCAAACGGGAACTGAAGACGAATGAGGATCATGTATCCCAAGTCCAAAAGGTTGAAAAACTCATAGTAGGAAAGAAACCGGTAAGTTCACTTTGCACTGCCTGTCAATTACTAAGGAGATGTAGGGCAATGTATAGTATAGAACAATACAGATGTGTATTGCTTACGAGTATAAATGGCAAAAGGCAGAAACTGTCAAAATAATAATTTGCTATAAGATTGGTTTTAATTTTGGAGCATTCACAGTGCAGATGAATTTTGTTATTGCAGTCTAGTATTCATAAGTAATGACGTTATGAGTCTTAAACTCTTCTCTATGTGAAGCTTTACAATTCTGAAATTACACTGAAATCTCTGTGTTTTAGGCAGTTCTCATGTTATTTCAAGAGAACTGAAGTGTGTTTTTAAAGTGATGTTGTAGAGAATCATATTTCAATGCTATCAGTTATGGCTCCATAAGTTACAAGAGTAATAGAGGACTTAGGTTCACATCAGCATCTTTCTTGGCTGGTTTTTGTAAGGGGAGATTGTGTCATTTTTCTCAGAACTTACCTGGAAATCAAGTCCCAGGGATTCCAGTGCTGGATTTGAGCATCCAAAGATACCTCTTGCTTTGTTGTGGGAAAAATCTAAGTACTTTGCTATATAAATTCATCTTCAAAGCATCTGTTGGAAAAAGAGAGAGAAAAGGAAGGTCACAGCACTTTTCCCATTGTTTTAGGAGCTGAGTGAACACAGAGATATTAAGACCAATATTTTACATGCTAACAACTGTATGTAATGTGGAGATGGACAATGGATACTCAGCTTTCCTGAATTCAAGTCCTAGAGTCATCTTCTGAAAATCTTTAATAGTCACAAAAGTAGCCCAGAGCAAAGCCAAAAAAAGACTAGACTTGCATATTTTTGAAGTCCCACATCAGTTTTTTTATCAGCTCTGGGGAACTTTACTGAAGCAGGGACTGATGAATTGGGGGATTTTTTTTATTAAGTAAAAGAGCATGGATCTCAAGATTCTCCCTATTACTTTTAAAGAGCTTCGCATTGTAATCTCTTCTCAGACAAGCCTCAGTGTGGGGAGGCGGGGGAAGGGAATGAGGGACCACCAAAACAAAGAAAATCCAATTTACTTCTCTTTCCCAGTAAGGAAATACTGAGATCTCTTAGAGGAAGCAGAGGAGAGAGCAAGCAAAATTTTCTTAATAAAAGCTTTCACATATTTTTGAGCAGAAGGGAAATAAATATTATAAAGTCAGTATTTGACAGTTACTTATGCTTTCATATGAAACTTATTTTCTGTAATTGTTTGGAGATTTAGGTTTATATATAGGCTTCTGTGGGAGATGGATTTTTCGCGGTTCTTTTTTTATTCAGGCATGTGGCAATTCAAATCCTAAAACTAATCCTGACCTTGTAAATTAAATGGGATTAAGGAAACAATGCCCTCAGTGGAATCCTAGGTTCAAGGATTCTGCTGTTGAGAGACTTTTTAACTGCGTGAAAGAAAATATAGGAAATAGTCAACAGTCTTTATTGATAGAAATATTTGTTTTTACTTTATAGGCATTTAGTCATAGTAAGACCATGACGTATTTACTTGCTATGATACAGTACTGTGTTTCTCTGAAGTTTAACGAACTTGTATATGTCTTTCTACTGTAGATTGGATCTCTGCATCATGGACTTGGTTGTGTACGTATTTCTCTCATACTCCTTCAAAGTTTATAGTCATTTTAACTGACAGCTTTTTCTTAAACTGGCAATAATGCATTCTGTTACATTTTAGTTCTTTAAAAAATGGGGCTGCTTTCAAGCAAAATTTTCCTACTGTTATAGTAATAACTCTCCAAAGTATAAAAATTTTCTTAGAAATATATTTCCCAGAGAGACTGCTTAATTTATTGCCAAGAGGTTCTAGACCTTTTTTTGGTACACTTTTTATGCATTTTAAGTGTTATTATCACTGTAGAAATTAGACAACCATTAAAGAGTAAAAAACTACGGAAAATTACAGTTGCACTTCACCTTTCCATCTGGGCCCTGGTGCGTTTATTCTTTCTGGTCAATTTCAGTATTAAATGATATTTGACAAAGGTATTGCCGGTTCATTTAACAGTTCTTTTCTGAAAGGTAGATGAATGTAGAAGATACTGATTCCAGATTTAAGTTATAGGCATATTCAATAATAATCCTAAAACTATTCTTCGAATGCAGTGTTCCACTTACTTTAATGTCATGATTATATTATTGCTAGTAGTTTTGAACAAACAAAGAAACCACCTCATAGCAGAGGAGTGCACGTAGTGCTCTGAAATGTGATTACCTCATACAAAGTTAATCCTAATGATTTTTTTTTTTTCCTCAATTGTAACTGCACTTTGCATTAGCATCTTTGCTCAGGAAAATCCAGACAAGGAACTTTAAACTTTCATTTGTTTTTTCAGTCTTCTATTTCTTGCTTTTTTCTATGTAAACAATTAAAATCATGCAAAGCTAGCTTCATACTCCTAAGTGAAGTACCTGTCAGTGTTTCATGGATGCATGTCTACCAGTACCACTGGACTGTAAAAATAAACTGAAAGATGTGACCTTTATAAAATATGGTGGAAGGGAATCTTATCAGATCATCTATTGCTGTGAATGAAAGCAATGTCTATAGTTAAATTTCAATACCAGAGCTCACTGTAGTTCTTTGCAAGTTCATAGGCTCAGTGACTAGCCTTGGGTTTTGTTATCTCGCTGTAGCACATCTCAGACTGCCATGTGCTGGGGAAACTAAGTCTGGAGGTAGGAAAGAATGAGAACATGCAACAGTTATTCCTGCTGAGAACCGATGTAAGCTGTTCAGTTGCCTGAATGGCCTGAAAAGAGAAACCGTTGATTTCTTCCAGCATTCTTCACGGCACTGGCTCTTTTAGAACATGTCAGATTTTTTTTTAAATACCTTCTACTTGCAAGTTCAGGGATGGTAATTAAGCTAATGCCATAGATGAATTAAATGCTTTTAGCATTTTATCTGTTATTAATATAGTTATCACTGGATTTGGGCGAAAAACTGAAATCTCGCCAAATAACTTGATAACCAACAAGGAACAAGGGAAGAAGCAGCATTAACAGTCTTAGACTGTTTTTCTTTGCCTAGTAAATCTCATAATTCCCATGCAGAATCAGGTATTATAAAGAAATATAGTATATAAATGGAAGAGACATGATTTAGTGGCAGACCTGGTAGAGAGGGTCAGTGGTTGGACTAGATAATCTTAAAGGTCTTTTCCAACCTAAACAATTCTACAATTGTATGAAATTTATGTCTAGTTACCAAAGAATATTCTCTACTTCAAATTGTTAAAGTTTAAAGGATTTCTTTTAATATTGTTGACAAGATCATAGAATCACCTAGGTTGGAAGGGACCTTTAAGATCATCAAGTCCAACCATGAACCTAACACTGCCAAAACTACCACTAAACCATGTCCCTCAGCACCACGTCTACCCGTCTTTTAAATACCTCCAGGGATGATGATTCCACCACACACACCATTGGCCTCAGCCCATCAATCCAGTCTGTCCAGATCCCTCTGTACAGCCTTCCTACCTTCAAGCAGATCGACATTCCTGCCCAGCTTGGTGTCATTTGCAAACTTACTGAGGGTGCACTCAATCCCCTTGTCCAGGTCCTTGTTAAAGATATTAAAGAGAACCAGCCCCAGTACTGAGCCCTGGGGAACACCACTTGTGACTGGTCACCAACTGGATTTAACTCCATTCACCACAACTCTTTGGGCCCAGCCATCAAGCCAGTTTTTTACCCAGCAAAGAGTACACCCATCCAAGCCATGAGCAGCCAGTTTCTCCAGGAGAATGCTATGGGAAAAGGTGCCAAAGGTTTTACTAAAGTCCAGGTAAACAACATCCACAGCCTTTCCCTCATCCACTAAGTGGGTCACCTTGCCGTGAGATCAGGTTAGTCAAGCAGGACCTGCCTTTCAAGAACCCATGCTGACTGGGCCTGATCACCTGGTTGTCCTGCATGTGCCATGTAATGGCACTCAAGATGATCTATTCCATAACCTTCCCAGGCACTGAGTTCAGACTGACAGGTCTGTAGTTCCCCAGATCCTCCTTCCGGCCCTTCTTGTGGATGGGCGTCACATTTGCTAACCTCCAGTCAACTGGGCCCTCCCGGTTAGCCAGGACTGCTGATAAATGGTGGAAAGTGGCTTGGTGAGCACTTCCACCAGCTCCCTCCAGCCGCACAGACTTGCGTATGTCTAAGTGCTGTAGCAGGTCCCTCACCATTTCCCCTTGGATTATGGGGGCTTCGTTTTGCTCCCTGTCCCTGTCTTCTAGCTCAGGGGGCTTGCATACTCAGGGAACAACTGGTCTTACTACTAAAGACTGAAGCAAAGAAGGCATTAAGTACCTCAGCCTTTTCCTCATCCTTGGTCACTGTGTTTCTGCCACCATCTAATAAAGGTTGGAGATTATCCTTAGTCCTTTTCTTGCTAATGTATTTATAGAAACTTTTTTTATTGTTCTTAACATCAGAAGCCAGATTAAGTTCTAGTTGGGTTTTGACCCTTCTAATTTTCTCCCTACATAGCCTCACAGCATCTTTGTAGTCCTCATGAGTGGCCTGCCCCTTCTTCCAAAGGCCATAAACTCTCTGTTTTGCCCTGAGTTGCAACCAGAGCTCTTTGTTCAGCCAGGCCGGTCTTTTTCCCCGACAGCTCGGCTCGTTTTTCAGCATATGGGGACAGCCTGCTCCTGCGCTTTTAAGACTTCCTTCTTGAAAAACGTCCAGCCTTCCTGGACAACTTTGCCCTTCAGGACTGCCTCCCAAGGGACTCTGTCAACCAGGCTCCTGAAAAGACCAATGTCCGCCCTCCGGAAGTCCAAGGTGACAGTTCCGCTGATCCCCCTTCCTTGCTTCTCCCGGAAGATATCATCATATGCATTTGAAAGAAATCAAGTTTCACTTGGTTGAAAACAGCAGCTTCAGAGATACCTTCATCAGATATTTCAAATAAGAAAATGGCAAATTATTCTTGGTTTTCTTGCTGGCATGAGAAAATAAGCCATCCTGAAAATGTATTTACTTTTTCCCAATGTCACCATTTCCTTGGTATTGGGGAATGAACAAATTGAATTGCTGATAAAAAGTGGCTGATAAAAAGTAATCTACAACATCAGTGTATTCGTCTCACAAAAGCTAAAGTTGCTTTGCATCCTTTCTTCTAATAAAGATATGTAAAAATGCTCAGGAAAGCAAATATCCTTTGCTTTGAGCTCCAACTTGCTTAAGATTAAGTTCTTTCAAGGTTTTATCGTTTCACAAAGTAAAACTCTATCCCCAGTAAAGCTTTCATTGGCATCCATATACAAGAATGCAAGCTGTTAGAGAATATTTTCTACAAGAACTTGAATGTCATGCAAGTTTGTGGCATAGAACTTTATTTTTCTGTTGTTGGTCCTTTGATGAAAAAGTCTAATGGGCTTAGAGGTAAAAATATTTGAAGTATTCAAAAAAAGACTCTGGGAATTAAAGATGCTTTTTCTTGGCTAAATATTGCTGTATTAACCATGAACTTTTGTATTATCCTAGGTCCTTTCTCTACCCCACCGGAGGCTTGTTTGCTACTGTAGGCTGTTTGAAGTTCCAGATCCAAATAAACCTCAGAAGCTTGGATTGCACCAGCGAGAAATATTTTTATTTAACGATCTTCTTGTGGTATGTATTTTCAGGTGGACAGACTTCTAGTGAGGTATTCAGAAATGCCTGTCTCCATGAAATGAATTAAGTGTGTGAGCATTCCTAAAACTAAGTATCTATTACCTGTTACTCTGTACTCCAACAATCTTGGGATGAGTAAGATTTAAATTTTCTTAATTTTCTTCATTATATGTAATTTGCTTTTAAACTGAAGCCTTTTATTGATTACTACGCTGTATTTAAGAAAGTACTTTGATGCAATAGCATTTACTGTAAAGAACAAAAATTACCTCCAGTTTACCCATTTCCCTAATGGGTAAACAGAGACATTCTTTATTCCCTGAGTAATGAATTCAAGTTCCGTGTGGGAAAACAAAATTACATACTACTTTGTATTCCCCAGATGTTCTATGCACCAGATATGCTTATTCATTGAAATAGGAATAGGATATGTTGAAATACATTTTACAGTTGACTTTACTTTTTAGTGTGCATTTAACTTCACCCAGTCTTTTGAAAAACAGACATACAAAACTAGTGACAGCTTGGAATTATTTGGTTGATTTACTCTTAAAAATAGGAAAATTTGTTGCACTATTTGGAATGTATTTGGCTGTTACCTGAGAACTAAGAACTAAACTGAATATTTCATGCTTTCTTATGAAAAAGGCATGTGTCAGATGCACAGTTTTATTGTGTGTAATTTTTACATACCTTCAGACTTTAAAATGAGGAGGTAAATTAAAAAAAATTAATCCTTTTGATTGATAGTATAACCTCCTAGTTGTAAATGTGAGCTTGCATGTAAAATGATGGAACATTGTCTTCTTCGGGTTGCAAATTTTCTGTCATTTTTTATTACTTACTCAGATATCAGTAGTTTTATTAAACTGTTTTGGGAGTAATATAGACCAAATTTGTCAGTTCCAGTAAAATGTCATTGCCGAAAGTTAAAATTAGAAAGAACTACTGAAAATAAACCTCTTGGTTATAAAGAGTGGTTGCATTCACACTTTAGGAGAACCAAAATTGATGGTAAGTAGTAGTATGTTACTTCTATCGTAGCAAAAAGTAAAGGTTTCCATAGACTCAGAGCTTTTATTGAGATAGGTGCTGTACAAATCTTAGGGAAAACAGGGCATCTTTGGGTGAGGTAGTGTAAGACAGTCTTTGGAGGTGCACAGAAGTAAAGCAGGTTTGGAGGGTCACAGCACGCGAGAGTCAGGAATAAGACGTGTGTGGTGCAGTCCATAGGCATATTCTACCTGTAGTCAGACTGTAAGAAAAAAGCGTGAAGGAAAGTGTGGTAGCAGCTAAGTTTTTTAAAAAGGATAATTTAACCATATGTACATTTTTGCTAGCATGTACAGTACACAGTAAGGATGCAGAGGCTTTTTTCTTTCTGGAATTTCAAGCAGTAGAGTTCTGGAGAATAGAGAGCACAAAGGCTTTGTATCTGGATAAAATATGAAACCTTCTGGTTAAGAGATACTGATGCTTCACAGCTAGCTTTGTTTCTTCAGTAGCAGTAGATTAAATACATCAGTTGCATTAAAAAAAAGGAAAAAAAATACAAGTTCATATTTTCTGGCAGATTATAGCTTGTTTTGGCATAAAATATTTTATCATATGCTAATTCTTAAGAACAATAATTTTCCACAAACACATATAGTAAAAGAGATATTTCACTTTGTTCATTTGACAATTTTCAGGTGACCAAGATTTTTCAAAAGAAGAAGAACTCAGTTACATACAGTTTTCGACAGTCATTTTCCCTCTATGGAATGCAAGTTCTTCTTTTTGAGAACCAATGTAAGTCTCTCCTCTCTTTTTAGATGACCAATAGTATTTATAAATTAAATAAAATGAAAAATTGTGTGAGTGAAAGGGATGGACAGGACTTCATTCTGAATTTAGGAATAAAATTGCTCTGAATTTAACTTAGCCCTAAAGTTTAAAACAAGGTGGTGTCAGCATAAGAAACAGCAAGACTGCTGTTAAATTTTTTTGGTTTTAGTCAGAAGCCACATCTAGCCAAATGTGTTGTTTATGAATACTTGTGAAGAATAAAATGTTTGTAAAGAAACAAATATATCTATTGCTGAGTCAACGGTACAGTTAGCTGGAACAGCATGTATGATAATAAATAATGACTATTGTAATATATGTGTTATTCAAAGCACTATTTAATTTATTTTCCTGATTTATATCTTAACTTCGTGCCTAGGTAATGTATACTCATTCAAATATAAATACAAAGCAGAGATTCTGGACTAAAATTTGTACTTTCTGACACGTTTTGTTTATGTCAGTTGTAACCTGCATCAATCCAATATTCTTTTTATGTTTAATGCTTGTCAAGCTTAGTCTTAGCAGACAAAAACCCAACAAAAAAGCAAATAGTTTGCTCATGTCCTGATTGTAAGCCCCGAGACAGCATCAGTAATAACATAACAGAACATAGTTGTGTGTACGTAGAGGGACAGTCTGTCTGGCCTGACTTCATGGTTTGTAAACCAAACCTTCAGCTTCACAATAAATTGGGTACGGTTCAGTGTGACATTCAGTAGTTTCTGTGCTTTTCTGTTGTGGAAGGCTCTTGGTTTTCGCCTTGTCCCTGAGAATGTGCTCCAATGCTCATCTCACTCAAAAGAAGTCACTGTTACTGAGTCAAAGCATCTGGAGATTTCAGTAGGGAAGATTTTGTAGAACTTAGAGCAGCAATGTAGCCTGTGGATTATTTATATGCATACACATTCGTTCTCTCTCTTTTGTGCACACATTGTATGATATACAATTTATTTTTAGAGAAGGCGGCCAAATATTTCTATCCTGGATTCTGCTAAAAATAGAAGAATATATAATTCCTCTGATGGCAAGTTTAATAAATTTAAAAAAGAAATATATCATAAGCATGCTAAGTAGAAACACTTTATTCAAGTAAACTTAAAAGTATCTATAGTGAAACGAGGAGTAAAAGGTTGGATTCCTCCCAGTGACCTGGAGGCATTTTAACTGAGACAGTTTAATAGACACAGTTGGGCTCCTAAGGTGAATTAACTATGGTGCATCAGTGAGCTGACTGCACTTCCAATAGCCGTGCCTGTTAGGTGGTCTGCAGCATTTTCCAATTGGGAAAGAGAAGTATTCTTCCCCTGTGGTTTGCAAAATTAATATTCTTGGTTTCCCCTGTCCCCAGCAAGCTTTGGGGTTTTTTGGCCAGAGCCATCATGCCATTCAGTAAACCTGTGTGTAGCAGCTGTCACAATCAGCTGGTTTTAAGAGAATAAAATTTAGCGTCACTAAAGCAGAAGCAACAAAAATACTGATTTGGCTACTGGTGAGGTTGAACAATACAATTGGCGTTGATGATAGAAGAATTGACTTCTAATGATAGAAGTCAATTACATCGAGGGATGGATGAGCTCCAAAAGGGAAAATAACTGTCATATATCTCTAGTAAATAAATAGGCCATAAGGGAAATATATTTCACATTTTCAGTCAAAATCACTGACAAAATACAAAGGGCGAGCAGATGACTTCAGAGAGAGCGTATCTGAAACCAATAAATACTGACATGAGTGTCTCCTGATGCTTTATCAATATAATGTAGAGAAGTCTCTCTGGTAATAAAATATTTTTGTTTGTTTAGTATGTGGAAATTCATTCTTTGTTCATATGTGAAGGTAGGCCATGTGACTTTGGGGTTACCAAGTTTCCTTGTTTAGTTTCATAAACATCTTTGGGGTTTGTTTTTTTCCCCAAGTGGTACACTTCCTAGAGCAGTTTGCATATACAGTTTCAGCGTTCAAACCAGTACACGGTGTTATACCGTGCTCTTCACCTGTTAGCTTGCCTAGCACCAGGGTCCTCTGCACTGCTGGCCATTTGGCTGTGTTCTGAATGACAGCAGCTGCAGCCAGCTTCAGGTGGCTCTCTTAATTGATTGAAGGTAGATACGATTGTCATGCGATCAGGAGAAGCAGATCAGCTATACGTTACTTCTGTGCAAGATGTTGATATCAGACCCTGGCAGAAGCCCCAAATTCTTGCTCCCTCCTTCCCCTCTGTACCCTTTGAGGCTTGCGGTAGTTGGCAGCTTTTTTCACCTGAGAATGGTAAATGGATTTGCTTCGCTTTTAGTTGTGACTCTGATTTGGAAGTTAAGATATCCTTTTAAAAAAGCATAGCATTTGCACTTGTTTCGCAATATTTTAAGTCTTGTTGAAACCTGATGGCTTTGAGGGAAGAGACTGCCTTACATCATCTGCTGGTTCTTGAGGGAATTTTTTGTACATGGGAGCACTTGAACTTCAGGTTGAATACTTAAGTAAATATTTGAGAGCTTTAGCAAACCAATAAGGTCAGTTCGTTTAGTAAAAGAAAACATTGTGAATTAGAATGCACATTTTGACTTTTTCTGACACCCCATTTCTACAGGTCTGTGCTTCAAGCAAAGGCTGATTCTATTTTCTACAGCAGGACGTATCTTCATGATAAGCTGTCTTTCTGTAAATGAACCTTCTGTCTCAACCAGGAGATATTTTTGACCAGCTGTTAAAATTGCATTCTCAGATGTGCAGCTAGAAAAGAGGCAAACAAAGTTTACTGAAAAATCTGCCTTTTATTGTGAAGGTGGCCATAATGTGGGCCAAGAGAGGGGGTTGGGGGAAAGAAAAAAAAAACACCCCTTTTACTTCCTCAGTATGTAGTTTCACAGGTAATTTTAACTTTTTTTTTTCTTTTAAAAAAAAAAAGGAAAGTAGGATGTCCAGGGAATACAACTTAGTAGGAAATACTAAAAGTTTCTTGTACTTGAGATGTATTCAAGTAGTCTTTACTCAGCAAAACTTTGGTCACAATTGAGTAAGGTAGGTAATGAGATCTCTTCCATGAAAAAAAAATTATCCCTGTAATTTTTTTGGTTTTTTTCTGGGATTTTTCTTTTATATTGTATATTGTACCGTGAGGGTAACAGCTGCATAAAAACTGTCTCTCAATATTTATTTGGTATCTTCACAGTTAAGCGGTTCCACTGTATCTTAGGGGGATTTTCATTCTAATTCTGTGCCTTTAGACTTTTATTTCTCTGACTTTGTCCCCTTTATGGTAATATTAGTAAAAAGCCTTCAGGTTTTCGGTTGGTTTTTTTTGTTTATTTGTTTGTTTTGGTTGGTTGGTTGGTTTTGTTTTTTTATAAAAAGAAAAGTAATTGGAATAATAGAGCTTAGTTTTTCTTGACTCTTTCTTCTAGATTATCCCAATGGTATTCGGCTCACGTCAGCTGTTCCAGGAGCAGATATCAAAGTATTAATAAATTTCAATGCACCAAATCCTCAGGACAGGAAGAAGTTTACAGATGATTTGAGGGAGTCAATTGCAGAGGTTCAAGAAATGGAAAAGCACAGAATAGAGTGTAAGTACCAAGGTACATATAATAAAGCATTTTCAAGCTAATAATAAGAAAATCTCAAATACGTGTATAACCTATTAGAACTCTTTAAAAGTTCAAAATAACGTGGGTCTTTTCCATGGCTTTGATTCTAGAAAGAGGAAAAACCCAATGATATCTTAAGGCCCAACTGAGTTCATTGACTATTATTTACTGAAATGTAGCTGCAGTGGAAATTTAACCTGGACGAACTGGAAATAGCAACGGACAGAGGAGAGGTGGATTGTAACTTGTAGTTTAAATTACAGTCAGGATTTTAGGGATAATTTACATCACTCTGAAATTCTCAGTGATAGTCCTTCAAATAAGTTTCACTGAATTTTATTTCGTTTCCATGTTGAGATTCCTGTATTGTCTCAATTAGGTAGCCATAGTACAAATTGATACATTTTGCTGGAAGTTACATGACTGTGTAAATATGGAATTTTAGCTTCTGTTTTTCCAAAAGAGTACTAGCCTTTCACCTGTGTTGTAATATAAAGGGGTTAGTAGAGGGGTGAAGTTCCTCTCTGGCATTTAACAGTGCCAAAATGAACTCCTATCTATTATCCACAGTAATACGTGATCACATACAGAAATTGTGATGTTACCATGTCCTTCATTCTAGACTATAAATATGAATTGCAAAATTATTCTCTTTGTTTCAGCTGAGCTAGAAAAACAGAAGGGTGTGGTGCGTCCAAGCATGTCTCAATGTTCCAGCTTGAAAAAAGATTCTGGCAATGGGACGCTGAACAGAGCTTGCCTGGATGACAGCTATGCTACTGGGGAGGGGCTGAAAAGAAGCGCACTGAGCAGCTCCCTTAGAGACCTCTCTGAAGCAGGTAAGCACTGCCTTTATTTCCTCGCTCTGACTAGTGCATGCAGAGATGAGTGAATGATGCATAGAAAGCCCAGCTCACAGTGGGCTTCCAGAACTAGTAATACTGGAAGTTCAAACATTTTAAATAGTTTCTCTTTCATAGTTCATGTTTAATTTCTGTTTGTTTTTCACCCTTGTTCTATTAAGCAACGACTATTTGAAAGCATTTAAACCATTGTAGATTGCTATGTATACTTTTAAAGGAGAGTGAAGACAGAGGAAAAATTGTAAGTGTTTTATAAAAGAAATGGTTGACTTGTGCTAGGAGTAACCCACTTAGTTTTCCTTTCTTTTTTTCTTCCCCTTTGCTTCTTCCCCTTCATACAACAAGCTTAGAAAGAAAACAAACTGGTCTCTGTGTAATGACCACTTTCTATGTATTTTGTGCTCAAGTGTACCTGTGTTACCACATTGATGAATGAAATTGAGTGAAGCCCTACTAAATTCTGCCTAGAGCTATGTCATTCAGATACAGCGTGTCCCTGATGCTCTTTTATTATTTTGTAACTCAAGATATAGTTCCCGATTCTTGCAAAAGAGGTTGTTGTGAAATACTATTGCCAATATAATAAAGGAAGCCCTAGTGGACAAGAATACTGATATCCCACAAAACCACTGATGTGTCTTAAGATTTGTTAACTGATTAATATAGCTAAAGACTGGAAAGAAGTGGTGGTGTGATTTTTTTAGCCAAAGAAAAGCCAGGGGAAGTTTGGTATGTTTTTATTTTATGCTTTGGCTTGGTAATACACAAGTGGCATACCCAGGTAATACAGGCTACCATGGGTAGTAACCTTGTGTTTCAGTGTTAAACATGATTCCTGTCATTTACAAGAAGTCATATCTGAGCACCATGCCAACTATTCAGAAAGTACTTCTGGGGACAGTAGCAACTATAAATATATATTTTTTTAATCATTTTTTTATTCATAGTCTGTGTTACATACCCTGATTTGTTCTTTTAATTGCAGTGATGATTTACAGCATAGTCATAATTTCAATACTATGTATGTCTTTGGTAGTAGACAGTACTTATCTTTTTCTTTTTTTTAACTAAAGAAGAGATTTTAGCTATACTGCAATAAATAAAATTGTTGTAAACTGAAATTATAGCCTGTGTTTTGTGGGTATATGTATGTGCATACAAATATGTAGAGAATGAGCTCTTTCAATTATTTTATTCTCTGTTTAGGCTTTCATACTCATATGTCCATTTGCTTCATTAAAAAGACCTAGGACCTTGATCCAAAATCAAGCTGAAGTTGAATATTGGTGCTTGACTGGCTTTAATGGATTTTAGATCAAGCCACTAGTCTTCACCACTATTTTGTCTCAGATTTGAGGATACTTCCATCATCCTTCCTTGTTGTTTTGTTTTTATTTCATTAGAATGAGAACTACCATATTGTTGAATATGTGAGTTCAGCAGGTATCTGTACCCATAAATGTGATTTCTGATTAATTTTTTTCATCCCATAGGAATTTTTCATCCCCGTCTTTCAAACATTGCCATGTATTTAATTCATGTTATGGGTTTTATGCAATAAACAAGTGTTTGTGATCATGAAAACATTTCACTTTTCAACAGGGTGTGCCTACAATTGGCATGCTTATGACTGAAAATAACTTTTTCCCATAATAAAAAGTGGAAATCACTCACAGACTGCAGGGTTTATCAATGCGTTTGCTAAACCCAACTAAACTTAATTTTAACTTTAATGAATTGAGAATTATGGAGAGTTTCTGTTTGGTCTTGTGCAGTGCAACTGACTTGAGAAATTACATACCTGTTATTTGCTTTGTTATTTGGTGTGATTTTAATGAGATTATACATATCTTTTCTGCCTTTTCTCAGTGAATAGCTTGCATGTGAGGCTGATTTTGTTTCAATATGGGAGAGATGATCCATAGAAAAACAAAGAAATTGGTTTCAGTTAGCAAGATACTGCGTACCAGTGATTATACTACATTAAATTGCTTCTGTAAAAGAGTACTGGGTTAGGTTGCCTCAGTTCTTTTTGTGCATGAAACACAGGATCTAAAAGGAGGAGGAACAAGAGTAGTAGGACTGTGTGTGGATGTGTGTCTTTCCATAGAAAAAGGCATGATGAAAGTGGATTTTTAGAGAGTTCCTTTCTACATTTAAACAGAAATAGATCTAATAAACATAAGAAAATTGCCTGGTTGCATATTTATGCAGTAAGGCAGATAATTGTCCGATAAACGTTGCAAAAAAAATTGAAAATTTTTAAATACTTATTCAATGAAGGGGAAATCTGATTGAACAGCATTTTGGTTGCATGGATATATGACAAAACTATTTAAGTCCATTACTCTCTACCAGGTATGACAGTAGTAAATGGTGGCTGTGGAAAATGACTTTAAATTTCTCTCTTGGAAAAGAATGATGATTCATAAGCTTCTTGGATCCAATGAATGTTGATACACTGAATGATTCTGACTCCTAAGCTGTGAACCATCAGAAAAGGCAAGATTTCTCTGTCAGGAAACAATGTCAGGAATTGTGGTTTTCCTCAGTAACACACAACTGACATACCCATGTAATACTGGAATCTGCACAGAAGTGCGGGAAGGTATAATGGTTACTATTAGTATAAGTTGTGCTTGTCTCATAGTCTCCTGAGCCTGTTTCAAAACAGTCACAGAGACCAGTAAAGACTACTTAAACAAAAAAAAAATTGTTTCCTGATCGTTGTTCTTCCACACATTTGCCATGATTGCTTAAATCATAATTGCAAAAAAGGATGTGCATGAGGGTCTCTTGGTTTTAAAGATAGTATTGTTCATTGTGGATTGACAGTTCTTTCCGTGGAATAAAAAGCATGTGGCAACCAACTGTTCCAAGATGTGACTATGTCAAAAGTATTTAGTGCTTTATTTTTCTCAAAAGAAAAATATTTCATTTTTATTACCTGTTCTTGAGCTATAGTCAAGGAAGAACTGAATTTATTTGTCCCAGACTTTGAAATTCTTAATTTACATAAAAATATTAGAGACAGACAAATTTTAATGCAGTTAAAGCTGAGTTTTATGGGTTCTGATAGAATTTTGGACATTTTACCACTTATTCTGTATACAATTACATGATAGGTAGGTTTACAGAAAGATGAGAAAGGTGTGAAGTCCCATCATGGCCATTAGTATGTGGGAAGAATGATTTGGTCACTAGAGCAGACCATGGAGGATGAGACTGGTTGCGTTTCTGATTCTGTATCTCCCACAGGCTTCTTGACTGATTTTAGGCTAGTCAGTCTGAATTCCAGTGACTTTGAGTTGCTGGAGGATTAAGTGCATTCACATTGCGTTTACAGTGGTGAGCATCTGTGGAAATCAAGCTTTGTTCCCCCAATCCCTAACGTGTAAGAGGGGCGTAATATTTACACACTGCACTGGTTTTAAAATTGTAATTTTATGGTTTTCCTCGGTAATACACATCTGGCATACCCATGTAATACTGGAATCTGCACAGAAGTGCGGGAAGGTATAATGGTTACTATTAGTATAAGTTGTGCTTGTCTCATAGTCTCCTGAGCCTGTTTCAAAACAGTCACAGAGACCAGTAAAGACTACTTAAACAAAAAAAAAAAAAAAACAAAAACAAAAACCAAAAACAACACCCCAACCAACCATAAGGTGGTTCAAGAATTAAAATAATTCTATTTGTATATTGCATATAATCTCAGTTATCTACCTTTAACTTTTTAAGGATTTCTTTCTACCTTCCCAAAAAGCTTCTTTTTTTTTTTTCTTTAAACAATTTCATCATGTATTTTTTAAAATTTCCTATATCCCAAAATGTAATAGAAAAGAATGTGGAACTTCTCAGCATTGTAATCCCCTTAAAAAGACTCTGAGTTCATGCAATTACAGAATGCCTTAATCTGTCAAATCAATCTGTGGTGGGACGGTGCCGTCCCTTGGCTCCTCCCTCATTTTATGCAGGCAGGGTTACTAGGTGATTTTCTCCTTCCTCTCCCATGGATTTTGCTGCGCTATATAGGACAGAGGATACTAGCGGTCTTTTTCTCCCTTATTAGAAGAGCTTTCCAAATAGGGAGTGATTTTTCCTGTCTCTTCAGTTGTCACTGTTGTTATATTTCCTTTTCTTCAATGGACTAGCAACAGTAATGGGCATGATAGAATTTACTGTTTTATTTTAATAAAACAGATTTGTATGAATCAAGTCTTTTGTGACATGTGTATGTTAATACCAAAGCATTTTACAAGTATCTTGTACAAAGACACCCCACACTGTATATGAACACCTCTGTATCAACAACTTTTCTGTCTTATGGAAGAGACACTGCTTTTCCAGCGAAGGAATTGTTCAGCAATGCGAGGTGTGGTTACACTGTTTTCTCATCTCATGGGGCTTAATCAGTATTTTGAGAACAATCTGTTTGAAGATGCCTAGAAACTATTTTCACAATTGGTGTGTGATCTTAAGACTATACCTGTTTCACCCAGAAAACAAGATGAAAATATGAAGGTTACAAAGAGTCTTTTTACCCTGGAAAGTGGTCTCTCAAAATTAATGATTAGAGCATATTGTTTAGATAATTTTGAGCAAGTCAGGTTGGGTAGTACCTAGAAGCTTGGTAGTGAGGTGGTTACAGATTCTGCTGCTGCTGGGAATCTCAACTTCACATCCTTTGGAGGCTAGTATAATGAGTCATTGTTATAAGAGCTGCTACATTAGTTTGCTTTACCAAAACCTTTTAGAACTTTTTTCCAAACTTTTTTTCCCCAAGACATGCAAAGCCAGATCATAATACATTGGTTAGATATCAATGTATCTCACTGGCATAGAACAGAGTTTCAAGAAGTACAGGGTAGCAGTGAGAAATATTTACATTTGCTGTAATGATCTGCACATCTGTGAGATCAATTTGTGCTAGGTAGAACAGAATTTATTAATGAAACTATATTTTCTTTTGGAATGTTGAAATTTGTAAAAATATTTTGATCACTTAATATTTCCACTATAAATATGAAGTATTCTTAGTCCCATATAACGCATGTACATATACGGGACATATACTTATGTAAGTTAAAGATATTTCTTACAAAGAATATTCATATCTAACATCAATGAATTGCTGGAATGAATCACAAAAGATTAAATTAGCAGACATTTAATTTTATAAAATAAATTTAAAGCCACTCTAACATCCTGATAAATTTCAAGTAAATCAGAATATATTAAGCAAAATCAGTCTTCGGATTTGATAAATACCACCTTGCTTTCTATCACAGCTGTTAATTATTATGCAAGTACAGAGGTATGCTTACATACAAGTCTAGTCAAGACTCACCATTTTCTTGAAATGCATTTGAACGCTGCAGCTCTAGAGAAATATTTTTGAGATGGCATGCCACCTCAAAGACCAGAGAACAGTCCTGTATAAACACACATTGGCACAGGGAACCCTCTAGAGGATTTACTTAATAGCTTTCATATAACACTGTAGGTCAATGCAGAATTGGGTTTGATTTAAGAAAATGAACAAAGCCCTCTTTATTGCGATAGTGCCTATCCGAGGGAAATTACAGGCATTTTAAGTAGAATTTTCTGTTTGTTCTTGGCTTTGCTAGTACTACTTTGCCCTGAAGTACTATTTTGCTAGTACTATTTTGCCCTAAGCAAAAATGCATCTGTCTCTTTCTGTCCATATATACCGTGTTCATGGTTATTTTATTAGAGACTTTGCCATGTGCAAAAGGCATTAGATTTTCTTGTTTTCCTTCATTTTTGGCCACATTTCATGACTTGTGGCAGCTGTCAGTCTTATTTGCAATATTGACTGCTAAGTTAAGAGTGGCTATCTTCCTCTGTGCTTTTGTATCAGCAAGCAAGAGTGATTTGAGTGTTAATCAGTACTAATCCTGTTAGCAGAGCAGAAAAATATCAAAGCCTGACTACAAGTAAAAATAAGGGCTTATCAAAACCAGTTTTTCTTGGGGGGTTCACAAGATAGCACAGTTATGGCTTTGATGAGACTAAAACTCATCTGCAAGACTAGCAAGAGATGAACCACCAAGCTTTTGATAAAGAGCCTGTCTAGAGGAATTGTTCAAAATTCCAAGAAGTTTAGCAAGCCAAACAACACACCTTGACCACAAACCCCTTACGCTCAATTTAATGTCAGTGTAGAGGGGTTTGTACTGGAGAGTGACTCTTAGTGATAATAAGAGAGGGGGAAATGTTACAGTAGTCTAAACAGAACAGTAGCTCTTAAGAGAAACCTGTTGTTGCAGGGCGGCATTCCATGACCAACCAGGTCAAACTTATGCTTATGGATCCAGTAGGTACTATTTTTAGATCATACTGATCTTATAAGACTTAGACGTAATCTAAACTGGTCTATGACAGGGTATGTCAAGAAGTAAGGGTGAACCTCCCAGGAATCACTGTTTTGTGCCACTTACAAGTCAGTCCCAGAGTTCTCTTTAGCTCTGATACCATGTGACTTTAGGGCTTCTAAAGATGTGGGTATGCGGTTTATAGGTTCAGTGATGCTGAAATCTTCACATTCCTCTCCAAAACCACACGTTAGAGTAGAAGATTCTGAAGGCTGCAATGTACCAATGCAGGGTGGAGATTGTCTTTGATATTTGGCCTTGCAGGAAAGCAAGGAGAAAGCACTGAGAAAACGTAGGTTTCTGAAAACATGCAGATTTTAGAGAAGCTTTGAGAACTTGACTGCTCTTCAAAGGTTAGCTTTGTTTATACACCCTGCCAGTGACCTATTTTGAAACTTTGCAAAGCAATGCTCAACAAGCTATCTTTCCAAAAATATCTATTTCCACTGCAGCCATGTGCTATTTTCTCTCCTGTGAAATGAGAGAGAAAACCTGGGATTCTGTGTCCTATATATAGCCACTGAAGTATTCTGGCTCTTTGGGCAAACAATCTGGTGTTTCATGTGTAGTTTTGGGCAAACATCTTTGGCAATTTGAGAATATTGGAGAACAAATCCATCATACTTAAAGATAAAGCACTGCACAGCTAAACAAACAAAATCTAGCCATAATGTCAAAACAGATTCCAGATTTATTGATAAAAAATTAAGTTTAGTTTTTTTTAAACCTCATGAAAGAAGATTATATGAAATCCACTGAGGTTCAAAACTGAAAATGAAATGATGAAACCAATGCCCCTCACCAGCCCCCCACACTGAAGGTCAGAATATGCCAATATTAAATTTTGTATTTAATTTAATACCACCTCACAAATATATATATATGTGTGTGTGTGTATATATATATGCTACCAGTCTTTAAAGAAAGAAACTTCATAGACAATTAGATTCCAGGAAATTGAACAATTTAAAATTGTTGCTGGTCAACATCATAATCATAGTACTAAATATAGATGCTAAAATACATGTATTTTAAGAGTTGTACAAATTTTAAAAAAATCACACCCCGCTAATGATAGTTGATTCACAACAATACCTCTTAAAAATTAGTCAGGTACAGAAACTTCATATAACTAACGGCCTTAAAAATCTAAGTTTCTGCCTTAGTAGCTGCTGTACCAGTCCAGTGCAATGTTCACCCCCTTGCAGCCCCTCTAGTTGCATTTAGAGACTCCTCTAGTGATTCAGGGAAAGCAGCTGGTTTTCACCCGGGTCTTGTCTCAGTCTCTAATCTATGGTGTTGCATGTCCTGGGCAGGCAAGCGTGGGCGACGCAGCAGTGCAGGATCGCTAGACAGCAATATGGAAGTAAGTAGGAAGTTACTGATGTCTAGCTGGATGTGATGATGTGCATTTCAAACTTTTCTTTTATATACATATTTTTTTGCTCTTTTTTCTTCTAACATATAACCTGCCTGCCTCAAATAAAATGCATGCCTAGGCTACTCACTCCGTATTCTTCCAGCTTAAAAAGCACTGACAGCTTGTTTTAGACCAATGCCATTTTTGGTTTGAGCTAACCTTGTTCCCTTTGTTCCTGCAAGCATGGTTAAATGAATATGTGTCCTTTTGCCACCATTTCAGTCTGGTCCCAGCTTAAAAGCCCACTTGCTCTTTGTTACAAAGTACACTGTTCTTGCTGTTTGATATTTAGCTACAACTATTGACTTTCATGCTCAACCATTCCCATTGCTTATTTTGAAGTTAAATTGCTAAATGTATGCAGTCATGACACCATGGAATTGCACAGATAGGGCATGGGAGGAAAAAATTATTAAGATAGGTGAATTCAATGTGGATTTCATGAGATTTCATTCATCTTCAAACCATTTATATATATACTGTTCATGTCTCTGAATTCAGCTTGCAGATTTTTTTCTTTTTTTTTTTTTTCTTTTTTTTATTTTTGTGTTTGCTTTAGGTAGATTGCAGTTTAAATCTAGCACACTTTGCCTAAGTACTGTTGTGTCCCGTAACTCTTAAAAAAAAAAAAAAAAAAAAAAAAAAAAAAACCAAAAAAACAAAAAACCACAAACCCCCAAACTTCCAGAAGCTATTCCAGGCTAAATAATAGAGAACGTTGGACCACAGGTCAGAAGAACACAATCACATAAAAATCTTAGTAGCAAAAATGGTATGGTTCCATTGAACACATATTTCAGAGCTAGGCTTGAGAAGCAGCACTGTGGCATACAGTACTAGAAAACTACTATAAAAAAAAAGTTTAAAATACTGTTTTGAAACCTGAATTGTAACTGTAATATTTGCTGCTGTGTGTTTAACTATTTAGGTTGAATTTAATGTAGTTTTATTTTTTGTTGTAAAAAAGCATGGTATTTTTTACAGTATTTTAAAATGTATTTTTCCTTTAAAAACACACTCCTAGGTCTTATGTCATGTTACTCTTCTGTGACATTTTTCTTATTGAAAGTAATAGCTTTCGATATTGAAGTACTGAGAGAAAAACTTTCAGTGCTTAAAATATCCCAAGAAGGGCATGAATACCTCATTGGCAACTTAGAGAAGATGGAAATAAATTTTTTCCTAGAACGCTTAACATAGTCCACCCATGTGAACACTGAAGAAGGAGTTTGTGGGTCAGTGTGAACTTTTTCTTTTAAACATTTTAAGATTTTTTTAATTTTTATTTCTATTAATTTCTTTTTAGGGGTCCATCATTAGCAGTCCTCACATGCGCCGAAGAGCTACATCAACCCGAGAGTGTCCATCTCGCCCTCACCAGACTATGCCTAACTCCTCCTCACTCCTAGGTTCCTTATTTGGTAGTAAAAGGGGAAAGCCACCTTCCCAAGGCCATCCACCATCTGGCTCATCACAGCAACCTCCGCACCCTCCAGTAATCCCACATCAGCAACACTCACAGCATCCTTCTGCCATGCATCATGCAGGGCCAGCTGAGGGGCAGACACAGGCACAAGTGCACTCTCACCATTCGCAGTACTGTCATATGCAGCAGAACCCACCACCCTACCACCACCACCACCACTATCACCCTCCCCAGCATATCCAGCACCCACACCAGTATCACCAACATGTGCCACATTCCCAGCATGCAGCACACTCCCAGCATACTCCTTACATGCAGCACCCCCACGCACAGCATACCCACTCTCCTCACCCGCCACTGCCCTCTCCGCACCCAGGGCACTCTTCTCATCCCCAGCACTCTCAGCACCACCATGGACCTCCACCTCCTCCCTCCACTTCAGCCAGCACTAAGCCCAAACACAGTGGCATCAGCACAATAGTCTAGAACATATTGACCCTCCTAATAAGTATAGTTTTAAACAAAGTTACAAAGGCACTTACAGGAAGCAACAAGTAATATTGTCAGTTTTTACCTACACAATTTAATTGAGCTGTGTGAGCTTAAAGGCTTGCTGTTACTAAATAAAATAATTCAAGTTAGCGCAACCGATACTGGTTTTACTTATCTACTTGATAGACGCTTCCCATCTGGTTAGTTCTTATTTCCAAACTGCCTTGAAAACATGCTGCTTGCTGAATATGAGTAAAGCTACCTTTTACACCAAATCTCTTGACAATTTTACATGCATAATAAAAACTTAGTCTATGAAAAAAGGAAAAAAGTGATACAGAACCAAGTGTCGCATTCTTGCTCTTTTATTGTCAATGGGCAAAAAAATAAGTAGACCTGATATGGTTGATGAAAGTACGTAAGTAAACTTTATATAATATAAATATATACATATAAATATATATATACTGTATAGTTAACATTTGTGCTTGGAAAGAAATTTTTTCAGTCCACAAAACTAGCAATATAGACTTTACAAGGAATTCCACTTACTTGATAGGACAGTATAATAGCTGAATAGCATATGAAAGAGTAGACCAAAAACATTAAACGTTAGTAACAAATTTCAGACATTTCAGTATTTTCATTAAAAGTCCTCTGGCTAAGATTTCTAAGCAATCATTACTAAATGTGCCAAGTAACATAGCATTTTAAATGTTGTAGTCAAATACTGCTTTGTATAAATCCTTATTTTATTAACACGATAATATCATACCTAATCAGTATTATAACTGCTCTGCTATTTCAGGTAAGCAAACTTGTTAAGATGCAGTAATTATACCGTAGCAATGTAGGATGACCATTTACCAGGGGTCATCTTCAAGCATTGGTCACACAAATTCTTAGACACTTTAAAGGCTGTGATAACTGTGAATTGACATGATCCACATTTCTTTTGTATGCATATGATTTAACAAACACACATGACGAGTTACGACAGGTGCATGTATACACTGCAAAAACATTCATCTCAAACATGAAAATGGCAAACTTCCATCTTTCTCAGCTACTTTGTTTCCTCTTCACCATAATTTCTCATTTTTACCCCCAATGAAGCTGAATTCTCGTTAGAGTGTTTCCACGTGGAAGTGCTCTAAAGCTTGAAGGCTTGTTTTAGAATTTAGTATAGGGTTTTTATATATATATATTAAAACAAAATATGTAATTCCATGTAGCCATGTGCTAGCAACAAAGTGGCTTCACCATTTTTACTCATCACATTTGTTAGTTTGAAAGTACCCAGCACTCAGCAGGCTGAGTTTATGCTCAAACCCTCACTTTCATAGTCCAGTTAGTTGCAAGACATCACATAAAAACAGGCTGTGCTGTTGTTGCTTATGTGTTGTAATCAAACCATTTGCAAATTTCTATACAATTTTTATCCCAAAATCCTGTACAAAGTTATACATGGCGCCTACTTTGTAGTTTCAGCATTTTGAGCCACTGCAAGGACTTTACACCTAAACAGTAGAGACAAAGGAATCACAACTGCAAAACTGTACCAGCCTAAAAGCAAACCTTGAAGAGGATGAGCAAAAAGTTCCAGTGTGAGATGGGTAAAAGTAATAATAATAACCACCAGTCATTTTTCTGTTTAACAGTAATTAAATGGTCAGGAATAATGAGGACATGAGAACAAGAGAGTGACTTTTCATATTGGCTTGCTCATGGCACCTCTAATATTGGGGGGGAGGGAGAGGTTGAGTAATTTTTTCCCTTTCATACCATTGATATCACAATGCCAGCAAAAATGCAAACTGAGCACTTTGTTAACCTCCACAGAGAGCAAATACAGCAATCTAGAGTTTAGCCTTTTGTTTAAAGCTGTCCACGTTTGTTTCACACATGTGCAATGTTTTCCCCTTCTCCTCTAAATTATCTTCATGAAAAGAAAAGAAAAGAAAACGAGTAATTATTTTTACGTATCACTCATACTAAATTCTGCAGCTTACCTTAAGAGGGCTCATATGGGTCCCCTGAGGCTCTGTTCCTTGCAGTTTAAAAACTGTCTTATAAACTGTTCTTATAAGGGAAAGTAGAACTGTCTGCATGTCATCTAATGTTACTAGTGTGAGGCTACACTCTACATATTGTATATTTGCAAAATATATCAGTGTTACTGTTGATATTAGTTGAAGTAAAGTGATAACATATTTCAATATGTAGACTTTTCTTCATACATCTGTACCAATAGTAGAGTCTAACTGTAATTTATAGGTTGTTCCAGAAAAGATAAAGAACCATTCAGGTACAAACATCTTTCAGAAACTGCATCTTTTAATTAAAACAGATGTAAGAATGCTCCTCTTCACTGAGTGATGGAGTCTGTACTTGTTTCAGATGCAGAGTAAGTAAAATTGCCTGTGTATGGAATACAGAATATGCAGTAGCAGTGGAGAGGAAAATCTGACTCTAGCTGTGTTAATTAACAATGAAGATGTTAAATCTCCCAGATATGCATTTGCTTTATGTTTAAAAACCCCTTTCATTCATTTAAATTAGAGTTATATATAAATATTCTAAACTTACACAGTAAGCCACATTTTAATATTTGACCACTGATTTTCCATGTGCAATCAATTAAATATTCAGGAGATGTCACAAATATGCGTGCAAAAAAACAATTTACACATGATTACATGTACATGTGGGGAAAGAGCTTGTGCCTACCCTCTAGGTGCATTAAGTTGCATGTGTAAAATCACAGATCATTTTGAGGTTAGTTTAAAAAACAAAACTGGTCATATAAGAGCACAGTATTTGTAAACTGTATTATTTCAAGTCAATGAGGAGAAACAGTGGATTTTTTTAATTATTTTTTTAGACTGTGTGTTTGTATGTACTTGAAACAAACAAATGTGTCTTGGTGTCAGCATAAGTCTTAAGAACTCTGCTGCTTGTTTAGGGTTGTAGTATAACCTCTCTGACTCCATCCTTCATTAACAATTGCTTAGAGCAGCGTGGATCATGCCTAGAATAGGAAAATGATAGTACCTTAACACTGCATGTGTGTGCAGGCAGGAGTAGAATTGAGAGGGTTTTTTTCTCAAATGCCATTGCCAATTAAAAACTGGTACAGAACTGCATAGAGTGGCCGTGTTTCTCTTTTCCCATAAATAATATGGTGAAGTAGTAATGCTGATTTGAAAAAATGAAAGGGAAACGTAAAGAATGAAGGTGTGGCAACAAAAATCTTTTCTGGGACAACAGTCAAATATATATTTGGGGTTTTTATTTTTTTAAGTTAAGAATGAAATGTACAACAATGTAAAAACAAAAAACAAAGTTCATCCTAATATAATGTGCGTCTTGTATTGCTAAAAAAAGCCAAGTCTAACATACAGTGTAGAATGATTTTCCCATCATGTACTGCATGCAGCAGAAGCCTCTTGTTTCTTGATAAAATGAGCTGAAAGACAGTCAGCAGATATTTAAACAGTGAATCTCTAGATGTTGACTTGCTGTTCCATATGAAGCTGTGTGTTTTCTGCAGTTAAGCATGCATTTTGCTGTTCCGTTGTAAAATACCATCGCACTTCTTGCCTGCAAAATGGATTATTGTGTATATATTTAAAAGAAAAGTGGAACCAATAACAAGACTAAATTTGGAAAAGAGAAAAGAGGGTGGTGAGAATGGGACCAGTAGGGGGAATAGATAATTCTCTAAATTGTATATAGTGTGTAAATTAGTATTACTATAAGTCTGCAGTCACTTTGAGGTTGCCTATCTCCTGCTAGGAACTTAAATCAGCTTTGAGTTGTATTAAACTGTTAGAATTAGGTCTTGAATGCAGACTGTTAAAGACTTCAAAAAAACATTACGCTTACAAGAAGCTTCTGTTCTGGGGAGGCTTGAGACCCCTTTTGTAACTATGGGGAAGAAAGGAGTGCTTTCATTTTAATATGCATTCTGTTTGTAAGTAGTAACAGACCCTATTGATGTAAAACTATAACTGTGATCATGTGGAGAAATCAAATAAATCATTTAAAACTCTTTGTTTCTCATTTTGTGTAATCCAAGAACTTCAACTCTTCAGGCTTGAAATGCAG
Organism: Burhinus bistriatus; assembly: GCA_013397275.1. Classification (NCBI taxonomy): domain Eukaryota; kingdom Metazoa; phylum Chordata; class Aves; order Charadriiformes; family Burhinidae; genus Burhinus; species Burhinus bistriatus. The sequence continues at coordinate 57,113 of VYXH01011733.1, read as the reverse complement.
GAAATTCCTTCCAATGGTATCCTGGCCCCTCTGAGTCAATGGGATTTCTGCTGCTCACTTCAAAGGGGTCAAGATTTCGGTCTTCATCTGAAATTATAGATAAATTGGTGGAAATGATGGTCAGTACTGTGGAGACTGTGATCCCTTCTCAATAGGTTTTGATTTGTGGTAGTGCTGTAAATACATTTAGTTCCAAAGTACGATAAAGAGCAATAAATACACCACCTAGATCTGCAGTCTATGAGAGGTAACACTGAAGAGGCTTTCTGGTGTACTATTTGTCAAAACATTCTAATGTTGAAAAACAGCAACCAGATTTCGAATCGTCTTAAACATGAGTTACCCAGCATGTTCGACTGATCCATTAATCTTTTGACTGTCTGCCCTTGACTCATACGTGTTCTAAGTTTGTCCTTCCCAGGCATGCAGTCCTTCATTTCCTAAGTGTACCCTATGTTCTTTGAGAGTATTCATTGCTTCTGTGCACCCGTCGGCAGGGAACCAGCAGCATATTTCAGTAAGTGATGTAACTCAGTAAGTATTATCCCGTTACTATTTGTACCTGTACTTATTTGCTGTGTGTCTTAACTTACATCACAAAAGCATCACTACACAGGTGTATTTGCAACATAGGGCCTTCACAATATTTGATGTTACACTCCTGCAGTTACTTTAGATAATAACCTGTGGCATACTCAATTGTGCTCTTATTTTTGTGCATTTCCTAGATTTCAAAGGGATTATAATGGGCCTGTAAAGCCTCTTAAAACTAATGATTAGCTATCAATTTAAACTAAATCTTGTGTTTGCTTGTTTTTTCTATGAATTTTAGGAGATTCTTGAATTATTTTGTGGCAATAGTCAACTATGACCTATTTCTGAATGGCTGTAATTTCAGGATGTACATCTCGATCAATGATTTTTTTGCTAGGTAAGTGCGCATTTATCACTAGATACTTCCAGTGTGCCATCCCTCTGAGCTGTGCGACACATTGGAAGATAACCGATGCCTCATAGAAACTTTCTGTTAGTGGAAATAGAAGAATTTGCAGTGATGTTCTTTACTGGTACTTCTATTCATGTATCAGTACATTGCAGCTATCATTAATTGCATGAATGAATTTTCATGCAGTAATAAGTTACTTCAAGCTCTTCTAGATAGCACCTTTTTAAGAGGGGGTTATTTTCCAGGCATTTTCTGTATTATTTTGGTTGAAATAAAGCAATGCAATACTGAAATGACAGGAAAATGAACTAAAGAACTTCATAACCTTTTACTTCCGAGATATGTTTTATCTGTATCTCTCATCAGGTTTTTGTTGACTTACAAATCTTATGAGTTCTATTTAACGTTTTTGTCCAGATGGCCTCAGTGGTTGGTTTTCATTCAGGAGTTTCGTAAGAACAGGTGTAGTAGCATTTTACCATATATAATAGTTATGTGATGTTTTATTCATCAGCTACAACCTGTGCACAGGTGAGATTTGGGAACCCCCAATGATTTTTAAATTTCTTGCATGGTATCTCAGGCCCTGGTCAGAGCCAAGAATATCTTCCATACGTTGTTGCTTATCCCTCAGCATTTTAGATTGAGCTTGAAACATTAAGCCAACTTCTAGGTTTTTTCCCGCAATTGTTCCAACAATGGTCACAGGATATCTGAATTATGATGCTGACAGGATTGTGTGATAAATCATATTTCAGCATGCGTATCTACTGACAAATGTATTTGCATAAGATGAACAATGTACTTACAGTAACATGCCACAGTAAATCTTTACTGGTATTATAGCTGCATTATATGCATCTTTTTCAAAAGGAAGCATACTGCATTTTTAGCCTACTTACTAGCGTCTTAGTGATTTTTGCTGCTATATTTTGCTGATAGAAAATTTCTAGAGAACATAGCCCAGCTAACTTGATAGACATATCTAAAATCCACAAATGATGGAAAAATGCTTCATTTTAGGTGTAATTTTTAGTCAACTTTTTGTTTCCTATTATTTCAAGAATTAAAGCCAAATCCTGTATTACTTGGCGAAAGTAAATCAACTGCAGGATGAGGCTGATCGTGAATGTTAGGAAATGCTTAAATTAAGATCTTTGCTTGAAGTACTTCTTAAGCTAAATAAGACTTAAATGAAAGTTGTGTAGGTGATGCTGACTTCAAACCATCACTTTTTTCAACTGGTTAGATTTATTATTTTTACCATACATATAAATGCGTATTTTTTTCAATAAAATGTTATGAAAAAAAAATCCCTTTTATTTTTGCAATAACTGACATGTGAAATTAGCATCATGGTTCACAAGACACGGCCAGCTCAAACAAATCACAGAAGCAGACAATTTATCAGCTCTGTTGTAAAATGACATACACGACTTCAGATTTCATTTATTTCTTTGTATTTAGACATAGCGATTTAAACAGGTATATATAATGAGCAAAGAAAAATAATCTGTCTTTAATAAGATGAATGGGGTAAATTCATTCCAACACAAATGAAATGTTATGCATGCATAGTGAAAAATGCTTTCTCTCTACAACTTCTCATTTCTGCTACAAAATAATACATTACCAAGTGTTTGATAAAGAAATGGGCTTTATTTTTTTGTCTAGGGAAATGGAAAAAGCAAGGACTATGCAGGTGTTCTGGGTTAGGAGGCTGTGATTCAGCAATGGTATCACAATAAACCAAAGCTGGAAATTAATTAATTTAATTATTGCCATTATGATTTTTTTTTTTTCCACGAGGAAACAATCTGACTTTCAGACATGGAGTTTCATCGCATTGGATCCAGCTGTGCTGAGTAAGTGCAGCCTTTCCTTTGTGCACGATCCTTGGACAGGAACACAAAATTTCCTGAAGCTGTACAAACCAGTGGTCCCTCTCCCTCTGGAGGTCCCCGCGCACCAGGCACAGCTGAGCTGTGGGTCAGGCCAGGGAGCAGGAGAGAGAGCACAATGCGTTTTCTGAGCATAGGACAGCAAATGCTGCACTGGGCTGAGGGAGGAAGGAAGCAAAGGAGCATGTCTCGTGCTGAATGCATGACCCTGGCAGAACTGCGCTCGTGCAGTGGGGTACAACCCCTGTGAGCATTTTCCCCCTCTATAAGCTCACCATATGCTCTTGACTGATTATTATTTTCATTTTACTGGCTAATATTCCTTTATCTCCAGCAACAGAGAAGAAGAAATATTTATTTAATGATTCATCCTATGTATTGTCTTTTCCATCTTTCTGGTAATCTCATGTCTCTGCTTCTGCCTCAGTCCTTACCCCAGCCTCCAAAAATGCCTTTGCTGTAATTAAAAATAATTTCTTTAAAAAACAACCAAAAAAAACCCCAACACCAAAAAACCTCAATAGCCATAGTGTGAGATACTTCTATTGTGCTTCAAAAACTTGAGCTTTTAAGAGCAGTCACAAGAAGTAACATTTTCTAGCCCAATAAAAAATGTGTACCGAGTATTCTAAGTAGGACTTCAAGCATCCTAGGTGTTAATAGCCCTGAATTTTTACAGCATTTCAGCAATTTTAAAAAATTTCTTTATGTGCTAACTCTTCTATACAATTTTTAAATTTTTCAATATAGTTTGCATGTATATTTTATACCCAAAGGTGGAGTAAACTTTGTTTTCTACTCATTCTAATTTTTTTCTGCTACTGCAGCATTCGGATTTCTGGACTATCAGAGTATTTCACGACCCTGCTGACATACTTGCAAACTGCCAGCATAGCTTCATGCAAAAAAGGTGCCTGTATATTAGCAATGAATCACAGGGGAGGCAGCCCAAACAATTGCTTGGACTGTGTGGATTTGAAATAACTTGAGGAAAAAACGCTTGCATTTTGGGTCATCTGTTTCTGTCCATATACAAGAGGGGAGAAACGGATGCCTCATTTGGGATGATGCAAATTACTGGACTAAAAAATTAATAAAATGTTTGTGAGATCATGGAGCTCCTTCCTTGCTCTCCAACATCAGAATGTAATAAAACGTATTTGGCAAAGAGGCTCTCACCAATCTCCCTTCTGTATTCATTAATGCTGCCAAGATGTGCTTTATGCAGCTACTGCAAGGTCTTTTTATAGCCACCCTTGTTCTCTCACCTATCACCGTCATGTTTGTGTGATATAAAACCTATACTATCCAGGTTGGCTTGTGGCTCTTTATCCCCAAATGTGCTCATACAGAATCCCACGGTAACAGCTTGTTTTCCAGACTGAAAGTTTACATTATCTCCTTCACCAAGCGAGAATTATACTTCATTTCAATACAATGTTTGTCCTGTTTTCTCTCTCTTGAAATATTAAAGCTTATTTGGCTGTAAAGAAAAATTTATAACACTTTATTATTTGAAATAAAAGACTTCAAAAACATAAGATAATTTAGTGCTTCCTTTTAATCTGACAGAGCTAATTTACGATTTGTCTATAAGTGCCATCCTAAGTGTGAGGAATCCCGGAATCCCTTTCGTTAACAATATGTATCTGTTTCTTTTTCAGGTACTTCTTATGATAGCCACAGCACAGTAATTCTAGATGCATGCCAGCTTGGACAAATGTATTTATACAGTGACCATGGTAACATCTGTGTTTCAAACACTTGGCATTACTTTCACAGCATGTGACCAGGAGCAAAAGTGGAAATACCAGTTCCTGCTCTCACCTTTCACAAGATTTAATTTGTAAGCCAACTTTTTTTTAAATATTCAGAGACAGGAGAGATGATGCAATGAGCACATCATCACATGCCCTCGGGGAATACAGTTATGAATTTCAAGTGCAAAACTTTCCTACTGTCTGTCTGGAGAAAACAATTGTGTAAAGGGAGGAGAGGCTACTAAAGGAATTGTATGTATTTTCCTGGAAGTGCTGCAAACACTGGTGAATATTTTTATAAAGTACTTTAGAACTACAGTGGCACTTTTTCAGTAAGTAAAATACCCATGTCTCAAGGCGCTAAATATTATCAGATATTTATATTATTGAATACCATTATTTAAGCAGCTACTGAAAAATATAGTAGAGTAAAAATGAAAAGAAAACTGTAGGGTAATTTCATGATACTCATTTACGGATCTGTATCTCTTTTGTATTAATTCCTTCTCAAGGAAACAATTCCATGTGGAATAGACTGAAATGGACATCACTGCAGCAGTCATGGTTGCTCACAAAATGTGAGTTATGAAGAGCTCTCTAACAGCTGAGGGATTAGCTGGTCCAGGAAGGTATTGGTCTAACAATTTCAAAGGAAGCGGAAATGATATGAACACGTGGATGAATGTGGAGTGCCAGAAGCAGCAAAGGTGCGTTGTAAATAAAAGTGGGGAAACAAAATGGTTGGGCATGTTGCTGAAGCAGAAGGCAAAAACTCTATTTTTTTCTTTTTTTTTAGCAGCATATTGTGCAGTTCTGTGTAATGCAGTTTGAAGTTGTTTATAAGTCAGAATGGTGGAATTAAGTGTTACAGAGAGTGGCAGAGAACTGCAGCTGCCAGGAGTGTGCTTTCAACTGTAGTTACATACAATATTAGGAAGAGTTGCATGTATGGGACAAAATAAATGGTGTGATACCATTTGTGTCAGTGCAGAAACCGAGGATTTTCTATGTGCAAGTTACAGTCTGCATGTAGTTTCATGCTGTGGATATGTTATCATCCACTGTGATTTGTTCTGCAGTTGGAAAAAAAATTCAGGTAATTCTTTAGGATATGCTCACAATACCATTCTCATGCTTAGTGGATGAATGCACAGGGTGGAGTGTGCTGGCTGTTGTTTCAGTTCTTTGGAACTTCCTGATGAGGCATCTTTTTCCTGCTGTTTCCCAACTGGCCTAGCCTTGTTTTCACTGTTTGGATCATTTTCTTCAAGCAGACTTTTACTGTGCTCTTTGTTTATGCTTTCTTTAAAGTTGCCACATCACCCCCCTTTGTACTGACCAGAACCAGTCTGTCTCATCTCAGTAGAGAGAGGGTGGCCTCAGCTTTAGCACTTGTGTCCTTTGCATATTTAGTCTGGGGAGGCTGTCACTGGACCCACACCTCTTCTCTGGACACCCAGGAGGATGTCTTAGCTGCCACCACCTCTATCCAGAACTGGGATGTGTCACTGGTGGAGCATCACCCTCTCTTCAGCACTCCACCATTTTACCGAAGTGCCAGACAGGTTCCCTCTCAGTGACATCATGTGGGAAGGCCTTCTGCTCAATTAACTCGACATGTCACGAGGCTGAGCAGCAGAGCAGGCTTTTTACTCTTACTATCCATAGCATCAACCAGCTACAGATATAAGCACCCTACAGAGGCAGTAACATGTTATCACTCCACCCCAAAATTGCAAAGCACTGGTGCCATCTCGGTGTTCCTCACCCTTTTCTTTTTTGTTCTGATAGGACTAGACATCACCTCTTGCTGTTCCACCTTTCAAAACTAAAAGAAGTGGGACAACTTTACTTAACCAGAACTGAACGTGTGCACATTAGAAGCTTAGGATCAGTTTTGGTAGTCAGTACTCCTGTATTCCTATAACCATGAAACTGTGAAAGTATTGTCATCTTATGGAGAAGCAGGGTCCTGCAGGTAGCCTTTTGGGCTATCTTTTACCTGCCTTTTAGGGCAGCCTATTGCCCTTATAAAAGGGCTAGCAAAGAGGGCTGGCTTTTCCCTCGTAAGTAAGGTAGCCATGTTTCATACAAAGACAGGTAGTTGGTCCTGTTTTACCTACTGTTGGTAGTAGGTCCTGTTTTACCTCAAACCAGGACATTGGTCCAGTCAATCAAAAACTTACCCTTCAAGAGACTGTCACAGAACGAGCACTCAGCAGTTGCATCTTATCCCCAACTAATAGTTACAATTGATGGGATCAAGGAGCCCATGAACAGGAAAACCTTTCTGGTCGAGATGGGTTTGTTTCCTCAGAGTTCTGGCTGGCTGGCTGATTTCACCAACCAAATGAGTGAAAAATTTCTCCTCCCCCCCCGACATTACATACTTGTGTCATACCTTTGGCTTCACTCACCCTGGTCAGTGTGCACAGGGCTCTGATAGATACCTGCCTGCTTGCAAACACTGAGGATTTGAGGATTCCCAAAATGTGAATACATACGTACATATACACAAAAAACAGTGAGCAAAGCTGCTTGAGCTGGAGATGAGATACATTTTCTTATCTTTTCCCTTCACCCTCAGAAACCTTTCCTATTCCCAAGTTGCAATACGGTGCCTGAGAGGCAAGCAAAATGGCAAATCATTTGGACTACAGGATTAAAGGATTTACATTTTACAAGTCAAAGTGAAGTAAGCAAATAAGTAAGCAAAGTAAATCAGTCTGTTAGGCCTGTGTTTACCTTTAGTACTTGTACTTTAGTTAAATGCCATTTTGTTAAATCCCTAGCATTCTGAAAGTCTCTTCACAGAGCAAATCAAAACGAGGGCAGCTAAAGAACGAAGGACAGGAGGACATGGTAATCCTTAAGATGAGACAGTAAAGACAGCCTTTAAAGGACCTGAAAGAAATATTTCAAACAAATTAATTCTACCCTTGTGTCAATAAAGTTTAGTATTCATAAAGTACTTCGGTGTCAGTGAGCACTCATACCCTCCTGCAGATGAGAACAGTAGGTGTGATGGAACAAACTTGACCAGTGACCTCTTGTACAGAAATGGAGCAGCCTTTATTTCCTAACCACGTTTCAGCATTTGGGTAACCAGCTCAGTAATCTGGCATGGGTTTGCCTCTTTTTTAATAAAACAAAACCTGCTGTCAGAGCCATGGCAGATGAAAGCGAAGGAAATATAAATCGCAACATCCTCAGCGCAGTATTCACCTCAGGTCACAGTAGTGGTCTTTTTTTGTCTTTGGCACTTAGGGCTGCACACATGAGGGCCGTTCAGGTGACGGCTGTCAGCTTCTGACATAATCTCTCCTCCCCATTCCAGAGACACACAGATTAGGAGTTAGGTTTAATGGCTATTTTGTGGTGATTTCCATCAACTCGGTGTGCAGTTCAGCACGTCAGTCAGATCTAAAAGGGGAGCGAGGTGATCCCGCTTTGTCTCTGGCGAGGGGCCCTGTTCCCTCTCCTGGCCTGCACTGATGCTTTTGAGTTGGTTCAGGAAGACGATTCAAAGACATCCTGCATGCTCCAAAAAGCGCATTTTTTTATCATCGGACTCAGTTTCTGTCGCTACTGTTAGGTGGTCGCCAGGCCCAAAGTTGGCGGAGGACGGACAGAAGGACTCCAGCAGGGCGGGCGGTGCCGCACCCCCTCGCGTGCCCCAAGTCCGACTAACGCACTCGCAGCACGCCTCGGCTCCCGGGCCGGGGCCGGCCTCGCTGGGGCCGTGCCGTTGCAAGGACGAAGCGGCCAGTGGCTTTATTCCCCGCGGGCCTCGCTTCTGCGGCAATTCTTACCCATCGCCGAGGCCCGCGACCGGCGCACGGCTACGGGCTCTCTGCGTGTGCCCCTGGCCCGCCCCTGCGGAGGGACCAAAGGACGGGCGGGTGCGTTACCGGAGCAGAGAGCGCTCCGTTAGCGCCCAACCGAGGGGTCGCCCCCCCGCCGGCGGGTGGTGGCCTCTGGCCCCTTCACCCCGACCGTGAGCCCGGCCCCGCGGGGGATGACGGGAAGAGGCGTGCTGGCGTCACGCGGTCACGTGCGGCCGGCGCTGGCTCTGCCGTCACCGCGGCGGGATGGCGGCGGCCATGAGCGGACTCCTGCTGCGCGCCCTGCGCGCCGCGCTGCCGGTCCCCGCCACCCTCCCCGCCGTCCGCCGCCTCCGCACCGCCCCCCCCCTCACCCCCCTCGCCA
>VYXH01011733.1:0-44897 GCA_013397275.1 Burhinus bistriatus | reverse complement strand
TTGTGTACTTTTTTTTTTTTTTTTTTTAAATCGTGACCTAGACATAGTTCAGATAGGAAATCCTGGAAATATTTTGCTTATTCCAGTCATGGAATCTGCTAACCTGCACAAGCACAATCTGTACATGTAGAAATGTTTGAGAAAATGAAATAAAAACCAGATTTTTCCCACTTCCAAGTCCTTTTCCTGGATATGTCTTGACTTTACAGCCATAATCAGTATTCTTGGGACCTTCCAGTTGGTTCTGTATTTTGACTTTGATGGTGTAATGAAGTGGGCTACTTAAATGGAGTGTTGTTCTCCAGAAACAGAATGGAGACCTCTTGCTGCAGTGTTTGATGATGATCACACAGACAAGTCCTAAAAGGCTAGAAAATCATCGTTTTTTCACTTTGCAGGGAGGAGGATGAGTTGGGGTGGCAGGCTGCGGCAAACAACCCCCAACCAACCCACTGTATTATTAGTTTTACAGAAACCAGTTTAGGGTTTGAGACTGTTCCAACCACAGTGGGAGGAGGGCAAACAGGACAGTCAGTAAGATCAGGCTGAACCTAGAAATAGAGTAATTCTTGTGAAGTTAGGGATGAGAAGTATGTCTGTATCTGGTGCAACAAGCATTACTTCTTTTCTCAAGAGGCTTCAGAAGACTAGAGGAAAATCACAGCAGGGAGGGACATGATGCTCCAGCAGTCCCTTTTTCTGTATGTTATTTCAGCTCTTCAGGTGTGGCTGCTCAGTCTGATAGTTAGGTTAGAGGTCATACTGCTGCTAACTCAGCATGTAGTGACCTTGGTCTGATTTGAGAACACTGCAGTCTGAGAGATTTTTTCTGCGCCAAGAAACAGAGTTTTAAATTATAAAACCGTCTGTATTTGTAGTGGACTCTAAGAAGATTGATCAAGATGCAAAAATCCCACCTGAAACTTTAAAAGGACTGAAGGACCTGGGTCTCTTTGGCATGCAGATTCCAGAGGAATATGGTGAGTAAATGATCACAAAGGCGTAACCCAGTAGTCTGTATTAAGTAATGCATTTTTGGGTCTTGCAAAATGTGACTGTACTATCCTATGTGAAGTCCTTTGACTTGGATGTCTAAATTAGGAGCTGAGGCTTCCTCTCTAGTTAATAAAGAGATGCGGTGCACTAACAACATCTGTTGGCTATGTAGGGAGGTCTGCATACTCTTACCTTGGGCGCCTAAGTTAGATTAACTAATTTTAGATGGTGTAAAATCCTCTTGGCATAACATTTTCCTTGTTGTTCTTTTTTTGAGTGCAGTAGAGTAGCTTGACATTCTGCAGGACTGGCAGTTCTTGCTGATGGATCCTAATACTGGGTCCAAACTACAGTGTCTCATGGAACCGATCTATCAAAGCTGCCACCTGTCATTGGCAAATAGGAATGTGTTTGGCCTTAGAGGAGTGTAAAAAGTATAATGTTTATTCATTTAAAAGTATAGCTTTTGTATAAAAGCTTTCGTATTCAATACTGGACAAAAAGTTTACGTCTTTTTGGACATCATAGTGCTAATTGAGATCAGAGACACAAGTTCCTCAGTGGATTAACCTTCAAACTTGCAAAGGAATTGTCAAGAAAATGGTAATCTTATTCTTATGCATAAAACAAAAATTGGGATTGAAACTAACATTTTACGTGAAATTTATAAAGAAATGAGATCCTTGCATCATCTATTGTCTAGTATAAAAGGAGATTACTTTAAAGAGAATAACTCAGAGACAGACACAACTGTGTTTGATCATCTGCAGAAGATAATTTCAGTGGGGAAAATACCTAATTTTTGAAGAGAATAGTGTGAAACAATACAATTTTTTGTAGTGATAACATTAATACTATATAAAGGCACAGACATATCTCAGTATTTACTTGGTGTTAAAGTAATACCCTGGTTTTCGTAGCATTTTCTGTTACGTGCTTTTTGTTTATTGTATTAGGCAACATATCTAGTGTGGCTGTCCTGCACTGATTTCAGTTTTTCAAATAAAGTCTTTCTGTATAAATCATTGAAGTGTATTGGACAACTTCCATGTACTGTAACATCGTGTGATCTCTGATTAATTAGTTGTTAATTAATGCTTTTGAAATGCATTAGAAATGGTATTAAATATTTTTCATGGATATTCAGAACTAGGCAGCATGATGCGAGAGTAAGATAGAAGAGAGGTTTGCAAGCTCTTGCAGGTTTTTCTCTTCAGGATAGTGTCTGGAGAGGAGAAAGATCTGGACAGAGAACCTTAACCCAGATGGGGAGAGAGAGGCATTTCGGAGTTAAGAAGTACATGGGAAGTAGACAGGAGGTTAGTGTCCACTGAAAGGAGGTGGTGGAAGCAGAGAACGAAGGACAGAACTCAGAGCTTTAGGAAGCATCATGATGTTGGAAGTGTAACTTCCTGTTGATTAACTGGAAATAAGTTTCCCACTCTTAATTTTTTTGAAGTCTGAAAGGCAATGTATTTGATGTAGAAATCATACTTTAGTTAAATATTGTTGTTTTGATCTTGCATTGTTTTGAAGCTTGTGAAATCATACTCTCTGGTTTGTAAAAGGTCACAATCCATTCAGCATACTTGTAGAAAATCATATTCTTGTTGTCTTGTAAACGTATATGCTGGATAAAAAACAGAAGATGGAAAGCAATCACCGTGCTTTAAGCAAGCTACTTTTTTCTACATCATAAATAATATGCTTCTAACGAGGTTATTTCCCATTTTCTGTAGTTTAAACCTGCTGTATTTTTGTTGGTGGTTCTTGTCATATTTTAAAACTCTTCAGTCACATGTATTCAGTGCTTCGTGCGTTGCATGCTATTTTTCGTAATGGTTTGTAATAGTGGCATGTTTGCCAGAAGCATTAAAGTGCAGAACATTAATGGAAAAAATGAAGCTTGTGTAAATCTTTAATGTCACTGGAATTACTGTGCACATCATCAGTAGTCTCCAAGCTGAATCCTGAACCCAGCACCGTGTAGAAAGGGGAAAAGAAGTCAGAATGTATAGATAGGAGGAGTGGGAGCCTTAATTTGTGTAAGCGTGCTCTGAAGGAGAAGGGTGTAAGAGACAGTGATGTGAATTAACGGTACCATGGAGACTTGGTCTTGCATTTATTCGGTGTATGTAGAATAGTAGGACTATTGAGACATCTGCTGAAGTAAGGTATTCATTATCCTGACTTACACCACTGTCCCAAGTAGAAAATTATTAACCTGGACAAAAGGTTATCTTTATTAGATAAAGTTGCTTATTCAGAAGTAATCTATAGAATACTATCAAATTATGGGGTGCAGGACATCTAGTCCTGATGACAAAAAATTCTTCAACATGAGACTCATACAGATGGAGCTTTGATTTGTCCTACTTCTGTTCTCTTCAAGCTCCTTAGAAGTAGTCTCTGCATTTGCAGCAGCAGGTCACAAAATTCCTCCAAAAAGAATGTGCTGGTGTCAAGCTTGTTTCTTGATATATTCACATTTTTTTATTAAAGACATTTTTGTATTGTAAAGCATTGTATTTTGTCCTTCTTTAGTACCAGTTTGGAAGTCTGCTTGGGAACTATTTTGTGGTGTATTTTGTTGTCTAGGTCATTTTCTGCCCCATTTGCAGTGAAGCTGAGGGTAGCCTGTCGTTGTGTAGGGACAAGCCTCGCCCAGTCCTGGGACCTGTCCAGCACCGCTCCCACCGCTGCTTGGTCTGCAGCTGGTCAGCCCTAAAGGGGCTGTGGAGGGCTTAATTGTCTGGCTTTGCAACCTAGCATGGAAATGTCACCAAAAAATTCGTTTTATCCTGTAAGCACAGAAATTTAGACTAGAGCAATTTTTATACCAAATCTTTTACCATTTTCACATACAGAGGGTTTTAAACAAGCTTGTTTTCTACCATTTGATGGATTATGCTGTATTTGCTATGTGTGCATGCGTGCTTGAACACAAACACATCTGCTTTCTGAATAGAACTAAATCCAGCACAACTCATGCTTATTAAAAAAGTTACTGCTTTCACATTGCATTCTTCTGGCACAACTGCAGCAATGCGGTACTTGTTTGTGGACATACTCTATCCTGTCTATACTGAGACACTCGCCAGTTAACTGTTGTTTTCTTGATGTTTTGTACTTGAAAGGGATTTCCTTGGGGGAAGGGGCAAGTTACATTTTAAGGTATCTGCTTAGACTAAAAAGCAGTATTTGTTCCAGGTGGTCTCGGTCTGTCAAATACGATGTATGCTCGTTTGGGAGAAGTCACTTCTTTAGATGGCTCTATCGCAGTCACTCTGGCAGCTCATCAAGCTATTGGGCTTAAGGTAATGCTCTTCTTTCCTGTCAAGTAGGTCTACCCAACTTGCATAGAGAAGGTGAGGTGAAGTTTGTTGAAATGTGGAGTGGGAGAGTAACAAGAATTACCGGTGAAGCATAAATCAGGTGGAACATTCTGACGTCGGGTTGGCTGTTTGTGTGCCCATCACCCTCTGCCAGTGGCTCGGTGTAAGATTTTCATGCAGCATAAAGATGAAATATGAAGTACACAAGAAAATTATTAGTCCAGGAAACATCGAGATAATAATTCTTAGAAAAAATACCTTAAACGATCCCAAGTTTTTTTAAATTGAGCGGACTTAATAAAAGGTAGCTAGAATAAATATTGAAATAAATAATATATCAGGGGAGCTAAAATTATGGGGCAGTGGGACAGCCATGCAGAGAATTCAGAAGGGTGCAAATTCTGTAGCTGAATGAGACTGCATATTGGGGGAGCTTAGAGAGGAAAACTTATCTAAGACCAACGTGCTATAGCAAGCGTGTGAATTTTAGACTTGTTTTTCCGTATAATATAGCCTTAGGTATCTACCTTTTAGTGGTGGATGGAGGGTAGTAGTCTGAAGCTTGAAACAGCAGTAAGTTCATTATAACAAGGAAAAATTCTTCATGGAATTGAGCAGACAGAATTAACAGGCTGCCCAGGGAGATGCTTGAGTCACCATCCCTAGAAGTGTTTAAAAGTCGTGTAGATGTGGTGCTTAGAGACATGGTTTAGTGGCAGGCCTGGTAGAGTAGGGTCAATGGTTGGACTAGATGATCTTAAAGGTCTTTTCCAACCTAAACGATTCTATGATTCTATGAATTAAAAATATGTATTTATTCCTCACCTTACTTAACATTTTGCCATCTGTAGAACAGGGCTAGTGAGCTGGGCTGGTTTGTAAAGCAGTCTGATGAGAAGGGTTGTGTAAGACACCACCATTGTTACTCCCCCGCTGTGGTCAGTTTGAGTCAGTTGCAGTTAATCCTGTTTTTGTTGAGTAACTATATCTTAGCTATTTAACTCTTCATTATTTAGCTTTATTATGTATTTTTGTATTTTGTTCTTTGTAAGAAAACTGCTGTACGAAAAGTAAATTCAACAGAGATAATTAAACTAAGTGCACGCTCACAAAAAGTTGTTGAATGCCTATGTAATGAAATAATTTGGAACCTAAGTAAATCATGTGTTCTTTTCTCTGATTAGGAGCTTTGAAAATTGCTGGGTTTGAGGTTCTTAAAATAAAATCATAGTGATAGTAATGAAGGTATGACGAATTATAAAGGAAGGACTATCTCAGCGCCTTTCAGAGCAAGTTAAGTCTTCACTTACAGCATAAATACAGTGAAACCTGCCTTAGAAGGCAGTCTTAACGATAGCCCATTTCCTACGGGCATTTGAGCAACTGTGTGATGATAACTGACATACTTTCATGTCTGATAAATAGTAATGCCCATTGTTTATTAAACTGTCTCTTGTTATGCCATAAAATTTGCAAATTAAGCTTCCTGAACTTGGTGAAGCTTGTCAGCTTCATTTCTTTTTACAGAGGTTGATGCTGAAAAGTTTTCTGTTAATTCTGTATTTAGGGAATCCTCATTGCTGGCACTGATGAACAGAAAGCAAAGTACCTGCCGAGACTGGCATCTGGGGAGCACATTGCAGCTTTTTGTCTCACTGAGCCTGGAAGGTACTGGTTTTGTAACCATAAAAGCTACAGAAAGCACCAAAACACCACAATGTTTTTTGGTGTTTTTTTTTTGTTTGTTTTTTTTTTTTTAAATTATTTTCATCTTCATTNTAAAAGCTACAAAAAGCCCCAAAACCCCCCAATTTTTTTTGGTTTTTTTTTTTTTTTTTTTTTTTTTTTTTTTTTTTTTTAAAATTATTTTCATCTTCATTACAGTGGTAGGTTAATATATTAAATCTTTATTATTTGGTGTCTGTGGCTTCAGTATATAGGTCAATTTTTTTTTATTTTTTTTTTTAAAGGTACAGTTCAAATCATGTAATTCATCTTTTACAAATAGGCTGATTATGGCAGTTTCCATGAAACCACTAACCGTTGTTGTTCCCATCCCAGGAATTCATCCACTTAATTTCTGGCATTACTGAATATGCATTGAAAGGAATCTTTGTGCTAGGTTAGAAATAATGCACTGTGATTTTAGAAATAATGTGCTGTGACTGTTGTAGGATGCTTTCAGTTCTTTTTCAAAATTATTAAAACCTGTATTGAAGGAGCTACCAAAAACAATAGGAAGAAATTTTGTTCTTTCCTTAGAATCTAGAACAGGCATCTTTGTAGCAGCAACTTCATTTTGAAGATAAAGTAATATTTATTACGTTTATTCATTGACTGTTACTAATGTTGAAAATTCTGTTAATGCAGAAGAGGGACAGGTTTCTTAAAAACGTGTAGGCAAGTGGTTTACTATGTGATTGTAAGGGAAACTGACTGAAGGACTGAGGCCAGTTGAATGTTTGAAGTTCAATCTTGCCTGTCCATACAAAACCATAGTTTGAAACTGTCTTCTGAATTCTTCTCTGCTAGAATGACTTGCAATGGGCGTTTGATTTCCTTGCTAATTTTCACATTGCTGTGATGTGGATATCTCCCAGCCATCAGTGATGGTTTTTATTCAAGTCCTAAGCTGAGTTTTGACCCTCTAAAAGCTATCCCACTTGCAGGTAAAATTTAAACTAGTGCAGGAATTTTTTCAGAGCAATCCATGGAAGAGACTTGGAAGTAACACACAGGAAAGAAAACAAGGACTAACCGTGGTCTGAAATTCTTCTGACTTCTTTTAGTGGAAGTGATGCTGCGTCCATCCAGTCAAGAGCAACCCTCAGTGAAGATGGGAAATACTTCTTATTAAATGGCTCCAAGGTATCCACTCACAGACTGGAAATATGACAGGGTTTTGTTAGAAATTTATAGAAATCATCTTTGTCTTTTGGGGCATTGCAGTCAGACAGTTTTGCGAAGTAAGAGGCTAGCTGGGCAGCTGCATCAGAATTTTGAGGTTTTCAAGCTAGTGAAGAATGACCTTGTCACAAAGACAACCCATGTTGTTTTTAGGGCCAAAGAGAATAGAAAAGCACACTGTTCAGGCAATGACCTTCACCAAACTCTTGGTAAGAAAGATAGGAAAAGCCTCTCCCAAGTTCCTTCTCTGTATCGCCAGCTCATGGTGTTCAGCCTCAAGGAGGGTTACTTAGTTAGCCCACTCTGTGACAGCATAGGCAAAAAGAAACCTAAACCCATGGTTTCCTCTCTCTTCATTCTTCAGGCCAGATTTTGTAGGTATTTTTGAAAGAAAACGTGACATTGAATTGGAAATAGGGCTGCTTGGAACATTTCTGCTAAAAGAAACACTGGCAAAATACAGTCTTGAAGAAACGTAGAGAAGTAGTGGATTCAACAATATTTGATACGTTGCAGACTTGATCTGTGGTTGTTGATATATTTGTCTGTGATGTGAAGAGGCCCATCCTGTGGGAGAGGCTGTACGTGTGCAGCCTGACTCTGAGAATCCCTCATCAGAGTTGAAATTATTTTGGACAGAGTGGTTCTACAGTCTGTATTACCCTTCTATCCCTCACATGCCACAAGTAGCAGGATATACAAGCTTTTGTGAAAATGCACCATGGATTTTAATTTAATTCAAATCTATGTTGCAACCTATTTTTATAGGAAATGTGTTCACAAGAGGCAAAACACTCATTAGAATCTAAGGGAAGAAGCAGCAATTTTTCACCACTCTGTTCTTTGCTAGTCTATTACAAAACACTTAATACCAGTGCTCACCAAAT
Organism: Burhinus bistriatus; assembly: GCA_013397275.1. Classification (NCBI taxonomy): domain Eukaryota; kingdom Metazoa; phylum Chordata; class Aves; order Charadriiformes; family Burhinidae; genus Burhinus; species Burhinus bistriatus. The sequence continues at coordinate 36,772 of VYXH01011733.1, read as the reverse complement.
CAGAACAAATATATTTCTTATACACCTTTCCTCTCTCAAAACAGGTCTGGATATCAAACGGTGGCCTTGCTAATATTTTCACAGTATTTGCTAGGACAGAGGTTGTTGATAAAGATGGACAACTAAAAGACAAAATTACTGCCTTCATTGTCGAGCGGGATTTTGGTGGAGTCACCCATGGGAAACCTGAGGATAAGTTAGGCATTCGAGGATCCAATAGTAAGAATCACTTAAAATTGTTAACAGAAATTATTTTAATGTTTTAATTTCTGAATTCAGAGGCAAATCAGTATCTATTCCGTGTAACGATATAAGTTTCGCGTTTCTTTACCTAGCCTTTTCTATGAGTCCTTTCTAATGCAGGGTGTGAAATAAGATATCCATCTTGTATCGTTCTTCTCTGCATGTGTGAAGCTTCCCTAACTATGCAGTGAGAGAAGTTACTCAGAAGATTCAGTGACCAAGTAGCTTTAATGTAGAAGTGAGTTTTCATAGGCTCTTCTTAAGCTTGCTGATGATTATAGTTTTTCACCATGTATCATTTGGACTTGACTGCTGTATCAGTTCCTTAAAACAGAGACAAAACTATAGTTCTGTATTTACACAGTGTGCATTAATTAGATTTTGAATATTTTACACGAGTAATTGAAGTCAACTACAGTCTTTTCCCAAATTTTAACTTCTTTGGCAAAGCATATGTAATTCTGTCATAAACTGTGGATTAGGAAAACTACGTGTTACAAAAAGAATCAGTTATGTCCCTGAATGTCTTTTAAATATTTTTACATAATAATTCACCAGCTATTAACTCTGTGTTTCAGCTTGTGAAGTACATTTTGAAAACACAAAAGTGCCTGTAGAGAATGTAATTGGAGAAGTAGGAGGGGGATTTAAGGTAAGCTGTAAAAATAAGTAGTGATGATTTTTAAAAGCCTAAAGGAGACATTTTTGGTGGGAGGGGTTTTTTTTATGTACTGAAGTTTGCTTGTTGGTAATATGAACATTGCCAAACTGAAGGATACTGGAGGATGGACTTCTCAGTTTACCTTACGTGCTTTGTATTAGTTGGTTTCACTGCCGCAGTGCACGAGTGTGCTGTAATTTCAGATTTGTCTGTATTTCTTCTCAGTACAGTTATAGAGCTGGCTCTGCTCTTTGTTTGGCTTTTATTGTTTTTCATGGTATACTGTTCTTTTCAGAAAAGGGGATCAACTTTTTCAACAGAACTTCTGAATTGAATCAGGGAAATGTCTTCTGCTGTTTTCTACAGCCAGAATAGCAGACTGTGCAGAAAGGGAGAGGGTATAACGGGAAATGGCTGGAGGGAGGTGCAGATCCTGTCCAAGGTCCCATGGCTGTCAGGTGGTTGTCCAGCATTGGATCATAGCACAAGACAATAACGGGGGGAGTACACTGAAAGGCTCCTCTGGCATTGGCTTCTCTTCATTGCATCAGAGAAGTGTGACAGCAGTGAAGCTACCGCTGGTTGCTTTGCTCTTGTAACCTTTCTCCGAGAGTGACGTGTGTATTTGCAAAACTGTTCTTAATCAGTTTTCTTATTCCTTCTGTAGCAGGCAAGTCCAGACCTAAATGCTAAATGAAACAATTATCTTTAATGTAGTAAGCATATTAAAAGAAGATTTTTATGGTTTCTTCTTCAGATAATTATCACAAATTAAAATGTAGGAACAATGACTTCTTGCTAAATTTCTCAACAGTCTTTGAACTGTCACCCGTGTTTCTCTTGTTAAGAAACAATAATACTAGATTTCAGAGTCTATTTTTGTACATTATTGATCTGTATTTCATTTCTACAGCTTTCATTCTTGTTTCCTTGTCTTGTATGTTGTTGAAAGGTATCTGAAGCAGGAAAGCATCCATCGCAGGTCAGCTGCAGAGAAGATTTTTAGATTTGGCTGTTGTGTGTACACATTAAACAACATACTGTTTTTTCTCCTTCATCTGATAAACTTCAGCAGTGCTGTCTAATTCAAATGTTGTTTGGCTAGTTGCAGATAAATACATTTTTATCTGCATTTTACCTTAATGCAGTTTGAATAGAGGATTACTTCCCGGTCAGTGGTTCATCAGTATCTGAAAACTATTTCAAGTACGAAATTGGCTGTAGTAGGTGACCTTAAAAGCCTAGTTGTGAAGCGTTATTGCTGGGATGCTGAATGCTGTGCTGACCAACATGAGGGCGGGTCACAGGGTAGGAAGCACATTCCAGTGACAACTGAAATCCAGGAAAGCGCTAAAAGATGAAGCAAGAAAGCAGTAACCAGCATGGCCTGAGGAGAAGTGGTGTGGTGACAACATTGCCTGAAAAGCATTCTTTTTCTTCACAGGTTGCCATGAATATCCTAAACAGTGGAAGATTTAGCATGGGCAGTGCATCTGCTGGAATGATTAAAAAATTGATAGGTGGGTGAATTAGGTGTTCTGGATTCCTGGATGCCATGCAAAAAACTGATCTGCATAAGATATATAATGCAGTTATTTCAGAATAGTAAGACGAGTCTTGATCATAACAACATCACTGTGTTGTCACTCATAACATGCTTTGACTGCTTTAAAACACTAAAATATTTTTATGTTAAATTTTTATTAAAAGCTTTAACACTTAATTTTTTTTCAGTTCATGTAGTGGAAAGTTATTGCCGCTCTTTAATTTTTCTGAGGTAAAATGTTCTAACTAAGAGAACAACCTATATACTATTGCTTTTAGAAAGTGTAATCTGTAAAACCTCCCACTTGAGTAACTGGCTCAAAGCTTGTACTCAGTAGTAAGTAATAAAATTGATTTCTACCAATAGTTACACAAAATAGTAACAGAAATCCCTCTAAAGCAATCAATTAGCACTAAAATGTATCTTCTCTGGGAGTACAGGTTCACACCTCAGGTTCTGGTTTAAAAGGCTTTGGCACACTATTCCCAAACGTGATCAACACCGTCCTTTTGAGGGTGTTTTTCACAAGCTGCTGCTGCTGCAGCAGCGAGGGGTTTACTAGGTAGCAGTTGGCATGTCACAATCCGTCAGTAGAAAGACACTATCGGCAGGAATGCTCTGTCACAGTTACAGTTCTGCTGGTTTGAGATGGGTTTTTCCTTTTTTTTTCTTTTTTTTTTTTCAAGAAATGACAGCCGAGTATGCGTGTACCAGGAAACAATTCAATAAGAAACTGAGCGAATTTGGATTAATTCAGGTAATAAAAAATGAAAAACCTAAATCTCTGTGCTTTGTATTGACTAAGTGCAAGGACGTAGATTATGACGGGGCTCTCTCGGCTGTACTGGTTTAAAGAAATGGCTAGAGGTATTAAATTTGTGTAATCTTAGCACAGACTTCTGTACACTGATCTTTTAAATGTCTAGAATGATAAATGTAATGCATAAGGATTTTTTTTTTCTTTTTAGATTTTTCATTAGTGTTTTGCAGTAGTACTTATTATTAATTAGTACTTCGTAATATGTTAAACACATGAAAACTGCAGCTGTGCTCTTAAGTTTCAGGCTTGACTGTAGGATTTTGCATCTGAATTACTGTGTGATTCCTTGCATTACTATTTGACAGGAGAAGTTTTGTTTTATGGCTGTGAAAGCATATGTAATGGAGAGTATGGCTTACCTCACTGCAGGAATGATGGACAGGCCAGGGTTTCCAGACTGCTCCGTGGAGGCAGCCATGGTCAAGGTAATTAGTTTTATTGAAAGACTTGCCTACGGCTTTAAGCTAATACAGACTTAACATCTCTCCTGTTTTTCAGTCTACATTCCAGATTGCTGAGAGGCTCAGGCATCACATTTAGACAGATGATATAAAAAAAACCTCCAGTAGATGAAAAAAATAGCCATTACTGTTTTCTCTATATCCCACGTTACTGTTGATTACCTCAGATTCACGTTTTTGTCACCGTACAAAATAAAAACTGCATACCACAGGTTTGGAATATCACGGCCCTCTTGAGCTCTGTTTTTATGTGGCCTCCCACGGTAGCAAGAGTGAAAAAGGCACGCAGTTTGTATTTCCAGCTGCAGGCCTGGCTAAGGTGCTTCTGTCCTGGCTTTAACTTGGAAGTGGTTGCAGGTTATGCACTGAGAACGAGCCAGGCCCTCTCTGCCGGAGCGTCACTGTTTGTTTGCAGCATTTCTGTGGTGCAGGGCTGGGTGCTCCCTCAAGGAGGATGCACAGATTTTTGGCCCCCGTCAATGGTCCCTTATGGTCAATGGTCACTACAAAAGAACTCGTGTTCCGGTGACTCTGGGCAGCCGTGAAGGGCTCCAACCTACCAGCTACAGCTTGTTCCTTGCGTTTGTGGCTCTGGCTCTCCCAGGAATATTTCCTTATAGAGACATTTCAGTGGATTGCAAGGAAACTTGACTAAAGTATACACCCTGAGACTATTTCAGGCAAGCTTTGAACAGGAATGTTCTAACAGCAGTGCAAAATATTACTGTGGTGTCACGTAGCTATAATGACAGAGCAACATATTCTGTATTTAGCGTGGCGATTAAAATACTGTTCATTGGCAGGTGTTCAGTTCTGAAGGTGCATGGACTTGTGTAAGTGAAGCACTGCAAATTCTTGGCGGCCTTGGCTATATGAAAGATTACCCCTATGAACGCTATCTCAGAGATACCAGGATACTTCTGATTTTTGAGGCATGTATCAATATACTGGTTTTTCTGTAAACTGAAATTCACACTCTCACATCCTGAAAACCTGAGCTGAAACCCGAGTATTCAGTTGAATGGGCTTTCATTCCTTTAGTCGCAAAGTCTGTAATAGTTAGAATAAGACTGAAGAACTAACCTTGTTTTCTTTGGAGGTATGGATAGTACTTTCCTATAATAAAATAAGCTATGATGGCTTCTATAGACTAACCACAAAGTATGAGTTACAGTAGGAACTGGCACCAGCTTTGCCTCTGAAAAGAACAAATTGGTACTATATATATGGTAGTATATATACAGTTATCTATGTATACTGGTAGTGTATATACAGTTTCTTAAATATTTAGAAACTTTCTGGATGTTTTTAACAAAATACGCAGATGTTTTAAATGCTCTGTCATGAGAAAAAAACAGTCTCAGTTCATAGGTCTGGTTTGTTGTTGTTTTGAACAGACTAAAGGATTCTAAATTAGCATAAAAGCCTAAAACTATTTTAGTTAACAAAAGTAACTCACCAATTTATGTTCTGTAAATAGTTGTAATTGCATATGCTGACTCCTGATGAAATCAGAGTACTCTGGCTGTCTGAGCAAGAGTCATGTAAGAAGGAAGTTGGCCATCTTGCTTTGTATCAAGCATATTTTGAGACCTTTTTGCTGCCTTTATTCTCATGTATCTGTACTAATGTAAGTGATAGGATTTGGTAAGAGCTACGGGCAAAATTTTAATCTTTAAATAGATTTCTCTAATAGGATTTTTTTTTTTTTTTTGTGGCTAACCTGCTCTGTTGGTGCCTAGCCTCAAGTAACCGCACAAGTGAAGCAGAGAAACTCACAAAAGATAATTTAGAAGTTTAATGAACTTTCTGATGTGCATTTATTTTTTAAAAAAAAGTCAGACTTCCAGACTTGATTTTTCTTGATGGACCGTTTAGAAAGGACAGCAGCGATCTCAACTGCAAATTAACGCACACAGGAATTTTCAAACTGCAGTTCAGTGCATAGCAGTCACCTAGTTGTTCTTGCAAATACGTGTGTGTTTATCTCGTGTAAGTAGGGAGAGTCATCCAGTATGGATTAAAGAGCCAGACCAGGCAACCTACAAGGTCATCCTCCTACATCCTGTGGGGTTTGATGTTTAAGAATCTGACAGATATTCTGAATAGTAAAAAAGGAGTGCTGTCTAGAGTGGTTGAACCAGAGAAGACTTTTCACATTGGACAGGTTATAGGAAGTCTTGTTTAAAAAAAAACCAAAACAGCACACCACTGAAATTCCTGTAATTCAGCTCATTTTTCTCACTGATCCCAACAGCTGTACAAAGTTACTGTTCTGCTAAAACAAGGAGGTTGTGCTTACCTTCTTGTTTATCTTGGCCTGTTTGTAAGGGACCTGCAAGCAGATCAGATAAATGCAGTTTGCTGCAGCCACGGACAGAATCCTTGGCAGCGTCTGTGCCTGTCGGTCTGTGCTGCGTACATGCCCTTCCAAAACTTCCTGCCTAGGCTCAGGAACAGACGGATATGCTGGGCCATTATGATTTTGACACTGATCTAATACTCGGCGTGCTTTTCAACTTTCTGTGTTTTGATCTTAATTCTTCAGCGACCTATATTAAACCAATCAATCATACAATGGGCTCCCAGACATCAAATTGTACAGTATCAGCTTAATTTATTGGTCTGCGTTTGCTCTTCAAACAGGCCTACTGAGCAGTTTTACAACTATCTAAATATTCCTTTACTGGAACAATGTAGAACTTATTTTGTTACTCAAAATGCATTTATTCTGGTTTATTTTTCATTGTGATACATATGTATGTTTGTTTAATAATGAGAGGCTCAACTTCACAGCTAAATGAAATCAGAATTTATAATTGAGGTAACGCAAAAGATAGCAAACATTTATGGATGGATGAAGAGTAATCTTTTAACACTAGAACAATAGAAAGGGAAGACTGGCACAACAGACCTGCTTGGAAAACATTCATTAATATTGTAAACTTTATAGTTAACTAAGGAACCTGTCTTCAAAATAATACATATACTTTAAAAAAAAATAATTACTAGAGTGTTTAGTCTTGCTTCCAGTATCCCTGACCCTTTTAATTTAGACATTAAAAGCAGTTTTAGGGAAAAAGAGAAAGTATACAAAATATTAGCACAGGATATCTAGATTTTTAAATATTGAAAATACTTTGTATTTGATACTGACTTCACTTTATATTATGTTTTTTACAGGGCACAAATGAAATTCTGCGAATGTATATTGCTTTGACGGGTATGCAATATGCAGGCAAAATCTTAACTGACAAAATTAAGTATGTTCTTATTTATTGCTAATAGTTTTTAATAAGCTAAACAATCTGATAACAGTTTAACTATAGATAAGAGGGGAAACTATTTTTTTGATGTATTATCTGTCTAAAAAGCAGTTCAATGTTACAGCATTCTTTTTTTTTTTTTAATTGGATGTTTTATAGATTTAGGAATCTTGGCCTTATTGTATTTTATCTTAGAATCCCAGCTTGTGTAAAATTCTTTCTTACAAGACCAGTAACTAAAATTTTATAGCTTAAGATTTTATAACAGAGCGTTAACTGGTAAGACAGCTGTATTGTACGTATTGAGTACATATACTGGTCTCTGGAATTTATTTTTAGAGGAACTGAATATGAACCATGTTGTATAAGGCTGTATAATTGTTCTGGAGACTTAATAGTAAAATGGATCAAAAGACTGGATGATCCATAGACAAACTGCAGGTGTTTTGGTAAAGCAGTTAGAATTAAGTGGTTATCCGAACCTCCTGAAACTTCCCTTGCAAACCAGGAAATGGCCTTTAACAGCTATTGTTTACCCAACGTTTTAGAGAAATCAAGAAAGGAAATGTGGGAGTGGCGCTGGGGGAGTTTCTAAACAAACTGCGCGACACAATGGGCAGGAAAGTGGATTATGGGCTAGTCGGTGATCGTGGAGTGGTGCATCCCAGCCTCCAGGTAAGGGCAGGGGGACACAGAGCACTCATTGAGTAGATCCAGACACTGGTCGTTCATGTTTGATTCCCTTCATTGCTTGTCACAACTTGATACCCTGTTTATGCAAACCAAAATGTGTGCTTAGGAACAGTGAGATTTACAAATTTCAGCAGATGTTTATACCTTTTCAGGGGTAAGGACTTAGTTATAGATATTGTATGGGTATATATTAAGGTAAAATGAAGACTGCTCTAAGTCTGTATTTATACCAAATCCAGGTTTGTATCCATTTTAATAATTTATATAAATTGAGCCTTCACAGTACTAAAGAAGTCCTTGTTTGTAATGTTCTGTTGGTGCCCTTCATAATAAGCTCAGTTACAAAACACAATGTTGTTTCCTGTTCAATAGTAACACAGTTTTAGGTAAGAATTTCTGTGAACTATATATACGTACTTGCTTAATCACTTAGTAAATGATTTTTATGACCAAAGAGGAATGTTCTGTTAATAGAAAAAAGATAAGGTATGTTTTTCCTATCATGTTTTGTTGGTGATTTGAAAAACTGTAACAAAATTATGTTTACCGTTCTGTCAGCGTACCTGTCCTCCAGGTCAGGTATTTCAGGCATACAGGTAAGAGGATCTGCTGGGACTTGCTAATGCTGTTCTGCTCCCACAAGGAAGCTTAACAGTATGGGACCACCTTCTGTGGTCTGCAGTGCCACCAGAGTGAGGGGGTGGATTGCTTTAACTACAGCAGTTCTGACCTAGCCGACATGCCAGATTTGAGTTTTCTCTAAATAGCTTCAAACTCACTTACTTGCCTTCATATTACAAGAATCAGCATAATTGAAGTAGTTGCATTTATGAATTAATAAAAGCCAAATATGACATTGGAAACTTTCTTCCTACTTAATACCAGAATTTGAGACAATTGGTGAATTCACACAGTGGTACCAGATAATGGTGATTTTTCAGGGTTTTCATAACCTGCTGCACTTAGAATAAGAATTAGGTTTGCTGTGCAGAACTAAACGTTGCATAAGAATTGTTCAGACTATTATTTGTATAAGCATAAAGACTATACTGAAAAGTTACAAAAAGTAAAATTTAGAAAATTGTAATGCATATTTTATAGAGTAAGAATAGTGCCTGTCTGGCTTTCAGCAGCAAACTGGATGAATGTTAAAAAAACCAGTGCTTGCCAAGAGAAAAATCTAGTAGTATGTGGGCTTCAGGACACCAGGACTGCATCTAAACAGTGATTTTTCCCCTCAGAAAAGAATAACATTTTATAATCTCATTCCTCTTAGGTAAATAGGGAAACTTTTTCTCCTTTTTAGCAGGGAAGAAAAAGATGTAAAATGGTGAAAGATAATCTTAAAAGGGAATTCTGGTCAGTGACCAGTAATAAACACTGCATTTAGCAGAAAATTGAACTGCCAATTTTTTTAGACAGGAAAAGTTTGTTCTTGTGGTGGGGCACACATCTTGCGGCTTACACATTACTTTCTTCAATAGGATTGCCTGTTGGTTGTTGAACTGAGCGTACATTGCTCCTTCATTTTCATCACTCAGAATTGATTCCAGACCTCTTGACAGTGTTCTGCTACACTTCAGTCTTGGTTAATTAAAAAAGGAAAACTAGTTCTGTGCTCTAGTTGAGAGTTCTCATTTGTGTCTTGGCTACTAAACCCACCAGTGATCTGGGCGGGCAGAGCAGCTACTTTCTTACGCAGAGGGAGTGTTGCCCAGGGTGAGGTTTTGGTTAATCAGCTGGGCACCCAGAGGTGCTTCCCTGTACTAGGCTTGTGGTTTAGCCAAGCGTCCTGGTCTAAGGGGGCAAGGGCATGCTTGTTTTTTCCCTTAGAAGACTACTCAAATTCTTGCATTTTCTGTTTTATGTTGTAGGAAAGTGGCAAGAAACTTGAAGAAAACATTTATTATTTTGGAACTACAGTGAGAGGCCTGCTAAGTAGGTTTGGCAAGGTAACTACTATTTTTTCTGTTATCTTAATTATTGAATAGTTTATCCTCAACCAAATTGGGCTCACTAGAATCTAGAGTGGACAGTGTGTATGGCAAGAGCCAGGACTTCCTTTACGCAACACATTTCCATTGAATATGAGAAAATACACTGAAACTTATTCTAGACTTGATGTAGTGGACAACTTATGTTCAAAAAAAACCCAAACAAACAAACAAACAAAACCCCCACCAAACCCAAACCACAGCAATCTCGGTGAATTAGTTGTTTTCTTCTACCTCTGTAAGCACAAATCCTGCCAGCTCCAGTGACCATTTTAAGTACTTGCTGTGAGTAGTCACTGGACCCCGTTTCCCTGGTGCCAAATGAAGAGCTGTACCAGCAGTTCTTGAATTTATGTTATTCGTCCATATTGTACAGCAAACAAATGTATAATTATGCCATGCAAAGTGGTGGAGTTAAAATAGGAGAGACTGAACTTGGAATACCCCGGATTTTCAATTTTGTGACAGTTAATGTGATGTGTTCTGAGAATGCCTATCAGTCTAGGCCCCACCATGTTCCACTTTACCTAACACATTTTTTGAACAGGATTAATATATTTAGTACTTTAATATTAGTGATTTTGGCATTTACCAAAGTGGTTTCAAGACACAGCAATGTTACGGTTGGCGGCAGCCAGAAAGACTGTTAAAAGGTGGAGCATAAATTAACCCAAAACTGTCTGACTGAGGGTAGAAATTCTACGTAACAACTTAACTGTCTGTGCTAAATAAGTAGGACCCTAAATACAAAGCATGAAAAAAATGTTTGGTTTGAATTGACGAACTGCAAGCTAGTAATAATTTTTTACTCTTCTAGACAATAGTGGATGAGCAGTTGGTTCTGAAGAGAGTGGCAGATATAGTTATTAATTTATATGCAATGACTGCAGCTATTTCCAGAGCTAGCCGGTCAATCAGTATTGGGCTAAGAAACCACGACCATGAAGTAAGTGTACTTTAATATCAGTCGTACCCATTTAATGTCTGCATTTCTTGGATCATGTAGCTTAACAATCGGTCTTTATTACTGTTCTGCCTCACTTAGTGTTTTGTAATAAAGAGGCACTATCCAGCCTCAGACTTCTCCTTGCGACGTTACAGCCTGTCTGCTTGTTACAAGGCTCTGCCCAGCTGCCTTTGCCTCCACAAGCCGACTGTCCCTCAACTCTGAATCATGCATGAGCAGGATGCTCCCTTAGAAGAGTGCTCTTAAACCAGCAGGCAGCGCATGCTAACGTCTCAGACTTTGCAAAACCTCAATGACAAATAGCTTTTGTCACACTTAAAAGCACACTCTCTATTTGTTAAGAATTTGTATCATCTACCACAGCAAACTCTCCAGTAAAACCAACAGTGCTCCAAAACGTTTCTAAACTGATGGGTGCGAGAGTGCAGTAACCACACCAATTGCCTCTCGGGGGCTCTGAACATGAGAGTTGCATGCTATCAGAGTATTTAAAATATGTTAACACATACATACACATTTATGAATGAATTACAAATGCGCATGTTCCTGCTAATACCATGCAGTTCTTCCCAAACTCTTCCCATATAATCATTAATAAACAGTAATGTATAATTACAACAATATTTTGACAATAAATTTATTGACAGTAAAGTGGCAGTTTGTCACACAAGTGATTGTATACTAGCTCACTTAAAGTTTCATGGTAACGGTTATGCTACAGGACAAGTAAATTTGCTACAATTAAGTGGTAGACGAATCCAAACTGATTAACCTTTGTCTTCACTGACCTTGAGACTTCAAATTTTCTGCATGTAAGTCCCTTCTGGATTTATTATCAACAATGTCTTCTAGTCAGTTTTGAGTGAAGGGGTCATCCCAACTCTGACGCTGGGCAGCTGTGGGGAGAAAATAACAACTGAGCTTGCAACATACACGACTAGCTTGCAGGGCTCCATTATCAAGAGACAAAACTAGACTTCCAGAAGTTTAAATTACTGTATCTTTACTACATTGTTTTGTTTATGAAATTCATTTACTAGTTTTCAACTGAGTTTTACTATTTTCTCAGGTGCTTCTTACAAATATCTTCTGCACAGAAGCATATTTCAAGAATAATTATGCGATGTCTCAATTAGAAAAATGTAAGTTCTAGAAAATAAAACAGATGTTATACTCAGGGCTTTCACAGACTCTAATTGAAAGTAGGTGGTTTTGATGTGACCAACAGAATAGTTTTGCTGTGCTTCTAACTCGGATGAGGAACAGAACAGGTGCCAGTTGAAAATAAAAGAGACTCTTAATTTAATAGATAAAAAAACCTGCAGTGATTCTTCTTTCCCAGCTGTGGGGAGGAATATAAAATCTATCAGTAGCAAATAGTCCTGTAAAGAAAATATTAAATAACAAGTAGCTTTTTGACCTATTTGATTAAATACTGACCAATTAGGCATTTGCACTGTGAAACTCCGTCTGCAATAATAAGTCTGCTTTAGAAGATAATGTTAAATTATTTCCTGGCACTGAAATGTAGATACTTGCATTTGTATTCTAAAATTCTTTCTGAAAGAAATCTAGGAAAGCTGTTTATGCTCCTCAGTTAAGTTTCCTTCTGTTTCTCCACAGATGCAGATGAAAATCTGGATGACTGTATTAAAAAAGCTGCAAAGCAGGTACTGGAAAAGAGAGCGTATATCTGTTCTCATCCACTGGACAGGACATTCTGATTGCTTCCCTGACAGCAAATACTGATGAATGTAAATCAGTGGCTAAATTTCTGCAGTTCAAGTATTTAAAACCTTAAAAATAACTATTTCATGAGTTTACCCAATGTAATTAGCTGTAACCATGTAAAATAAAATCTCTAAACACAACTTCATATAAAGAGAATAAATAAAGAAAAATAAATTTTATTTAAATCTCAAGTTATCTTGCTAGATGTCTGTTTCCCTTGGAGCTAAATAAAGGCAGCTGAGGTTCGAGCAGTGAGATGTTTTCCCAGGGAAGGGATTGGGTGTTTTTGTAAGTATCAACTACTCACCTTTAGAGAAGCACTGAAAGACTTGCAGAATCAGAACAATTTAGTTTGGAAGGGACCTCCGGAGGTCATCCTGTCCAGCGCACTGCGGACAGCAGTGCCAGCTACAGTCATCATTGCCTTCTCCAGGCGAGTTTTAGGTGTCCCTAAGGGTGGGGGTTTTCACTGTCTCTCTGAGCTCCTATTTAAATGTTTTTCCTTGTATTTAATCAGAACTTCTCTGTGTTCTGTTCTTGCCTTGGTCTTAAGCCTTAGGCTGGCCCCTTTGTTTTGTTTGTTAAAAACAATAAATAGGAGGTTTTATTTAAATATAAGCTGTCAGCTCTATTAAAAACCCCTCATGATACAATAGATTTTTCATGAGCATTAGTCAAACTTGATGGCAGTTCATGCATTTTTTCCCCTACCCTCTTGCAAACATAATTTAGCTACCTCTTAACTATCCCTGCAAGGTCAGTTTTATCCAGTGGCACACTTGCCTTTGGGGATTGTTTGGTGGCCAGATTTCATTAGGAAGGCAATTATTTGGGGTCAGGTAATTACCAATTATCTATTGTTCATTGAGTGCTGTCTGTTCATGAAGTTACTTTTATCCAGAATAACTTTGCTCTGGTGTATCATTCTGGAGAGGGTCTTGCTGTTCTGTGAGGATGGTGGTGCGTTCTCCTGCTCTAGCAGATTGTTCTCTCAGGTGAACAAATTATAGCAAAATAACCTGGAATGAAAAAGGACTCTTAGATTAAGCTGTATCTCTTTATCTACAAATTCTGAATAGAGTTGCAATTTTTCAATTCAAGATGTTTACTAAACACCACTGAATCCGTAAAATGACTCTAATAGCCAATGAGCTCACCACTTTCATCAATTACTGTTACTTCATTCTTGTTACTCAACACCACTTAGGAGAAGTGTGATTGGAATAAGGAATTTTGACCATCAAGTGCTGCAGCATTTCAAGACTGGTGTGGGCTCTGGCCACAGCTTATTTAGTAACAGCTTAGTAGTTCTGAATCAGCTAACACGGACAATAATTTTGTTAGCTAACACCCTGCTCCTTTGGAAGGCAGAGACAAGCGATGAAATGACAAATCTAGTGGTCAACCTAGTAAGAACAAGGTTCAACACAGAAGCTAACGAATCATCATTTCACAAGTTGACACTCCAAAGGTCTGACCTTGTTAAGCATGATTCATATCTAGTGTGGGATTCTGAAAAACTTCATTTCTGCGACAACTGACTAATTAAATGAAGCGAAGCAGTATCTTAGACTATGTGATGGCATGACAGCAAAATAAAGGCCAGAACTCGTCTCCCACAATAAAGAACAAAATGCCAATTAAACCACTTTACGTTGGTCCATATGTAATTTGAGATAGTAACTACAAGTTTCCTGTTAATGTGAGATTTGCAGTCTGATATAGTTTAATTTAGAAAGTTCAAATAACGTGAAACGTCTTCAAATTTCTAGCAGTTAAATTAAACTGGAAAGGTAAAAATTGCTCTTCAAGAACTTGGATTTATGTTTCTTAGATTAGAAATGCTGCAGCCTGTGTTTTCCAGTGTAAGGCCAAGCATATGGCCGAAGCATCAGCATCTTTTGAGAGCTCTGTGGAAAGCTCAATCTGTGAAAATACAGGTAACACAGTGACAGCCCAGGCCAGCGTTTACCAGTGACAAACCTAATTCCTTAATTCTGGAGTGCGAACTTGGAAGGGAGACCCTAAGAACACCAGGTTGGCCTATACAATTGGTTTGTCTCTTTGGGACAGCCTAAGAATTTAATTTATCAATCTAGTAATTTATTATTATAATGGCTGTATACTGTAAGTCTTTGGCATGCACCATATAAATGATGTGGGCCCACTTTTGCTACTGCTAGCAATTAGGTTATCTTACTTGAAATCTGTGCCTTGGAGTTTTTCAAACTTCTGGTGTTCTCTGTTGTGCCGGGGAATAACATTCTTGCGCCACTTCAAGCTGTGCTGGTTGTCAGGACCTGGTGCAAAGCCGCTGGCGATGCTTTTCCCCCTTCCTGGGAGGGCATCCGAACCGGTGTCACAGGGCTGGTTGTCCAACACCGACAAGGCTCGGACAGTCTGGGACAAGAAAATAGCGGCTGTTCAGGTGCTCAGCCAGCTAGGCTAGGCTTTAAAAAAAGGAAGAGGTGAAGAATGTCTGCCTACAAAGAAGTTGTGGGTGCCTCTGAGCAAAGTGAGCCCATTTTTAAATGCATAGATTCCCCAAAATATGGACAAGAACATGAAAGCTGTTGCACCGTCATTACATAAAAGAGCATTTACCTTACAGGCAAACTACAAGATTGGAAATGTACACAGCTAAAGCACGGATTGCTCAAACTTGTATGGTCTTACAAGCCTGGATTTGAGATCACTTAAAAAAAAAAAAGCCATTAATGTGCAACCTTTGTGCTTCAAAACCTTTACAATATAAATCACAAGCTGAGTCTTCGTGCTAAATGGAAAAAAAAAAACCACCAACCCCTAAAACAACCAATGAACCAAAAAACCCCAAACAATCAAACAAACAACAAAAGAACCCAAAAACCACAAGTGCCAGGTTAGTCAGTAGAGATAAAGCTCCAGCTTGGAAGTGTCCACAGAGCTGTCGTACAGCCCTCAGGTGGTTTGCTTGCCTAACAAGTGAGTAGGAATAGCAGAAATTGTCCCAGTAATCAAACAGCTGCACCAGACAAGATCTGAGAGACTGAATATACTCGGCAGCATGAGCTGAAGGTGAGAAGTGATCACGTGTACCTCGGTTGACAGATTACACTCAGAGAAGGCTAAATAGAGCTCACGGTTTGAGAGGCAGTCAAGCATTTGAAGCAGGTACAGGAAGCCTGCATGATTACAATTTTTTTTTAAAAAGTCCATATTTTCTTTTATAGCAAAAAGTAAACACTGTTAGAGATACAAAGCCTGTGCCTAGGAAGAGGCTGTTTCCCATTACGCACTCACAGAAGGACTACCGTGTGTCAGTTACCAGCTGGGGGAGGGCGGCGCAGAGCTGGACCCCAGCGCAGCGGGGTGAGCACTGAGACCTCAGGAAGGGCGGCCGGAATGCCTGCAGGATAGAATGCGCAATCCCGCTGGGTTCCAGCAATGCCCAGACCTGCACGGATGGTGTGACCTGCCATCAGCCAGCCATCCTCCTCGGGGAGCCAGGGAGGGGAATTACACTGCTTTAGTGTGGAGGAAAATCCGCAGCACTTAGCAACCAGCTCTAAGCTGCTACAGCAAAATGTTCGACAAAAAATAATCAGGTGAAGCAGGAGGCGATCCAAGAGAGACAAATTGGTAGAGAACACAACAGCATAAGAATCTGCAGATAGGAGAAGACAATGGCACTAAACTAGCTAGCGGAGCTGAGATACTGGGTTCACCCTTCTGAAAACAATCTTACATAAAAATAAGCAGAAAATAAATGATGTGATAACGTGACTGTGGATGTTTAGCCTTAATACATCCATCATGTTTAAATTCCATGTTCCTTCAAGCAAGGCACATCATCTGGCAAGGATGTTTTCTTTCTTTTTCAGTCAGACGAAAAACACTGTACTGGAAAAGGAGGCTAGTTTGGAAAGTAGTAAAAGCAAGAACTAAAAATCCAGTGCTTTTTTTGTGGGGGTGGTGTTTGTTTTGTTTTTTCTTTTTATCTTTCTTCCAAAGCAGACCCTTGGAAGTTAATGCACGTAACACCTCCTTTGTAAAGGGTTGTCTTTGCAAAAGAGTAGCCAGTCTTGTGAGGCGAGACAGCTAGAGCTGGAAGGTTTGAAAAATGTGTTCAAGAAACTTGGGATAGGGCAGGGGCAAGTCTGGTTGCCATAGAACATCATGACGTGCAAGACATACGTTACTTAATAAACTGGTAAGAGTATTTATATGCACTCTAGCAAAAAGGGCTGTGTATTGAAATTATAGGAAACAGGCAAAGAGTCCAAGATGGACAAGTTTCATAGTTTGAACAACCAAATCAAAACAGAAGGCCCAGCACAGGGAGCACAAAGGGATACGCAGTTCAAAGCCTGACACTGTAAGCTGAGGAGGCCGGGCAGCTTGCGGCTGCGTGTCCGTTTCATACAAAAACTGGCACTCAGAATATTAAAAAAAAAAAAAAAGGGTGGGTGGGTGGCAGTGAGTTGGGCTCAAAGGTTTAACTCTGCTTTTGTTACCAACATTCTCATAGTTCCTGTGTTTGTTTTTCTGGAGCATTTGTAGCCAACAGTGAGCTTCAGCCCCTTTGATCAAAATCAGCATGCTCAGGGTCTGGGTCAGTCCTTTATATGCAAGCACGGACTATGAGTCAGCCGACAAAAGAACAGTTAGGTGCAGGCCACCCATACAGCTTTTCATATTAATGAGCACAAATCCTTTAGTCTTGCAAACTGGGGTGTCTGTGTGGGATTTTTGCACCAACAGGCTGAAGTGCAACGCTTTATACAGCACTATGGTAATCGAGAACATGGTGAGACATTTGGCGTCCGGTCCATAGAAGTGCCTTGACCCCTACATTTCATAAGGGGACATTACAATTTCTTTCACAGCTGCTAAGCCAGCTGGCCAAAAATTGTTCTTCTTTTCTCACCCGCTGCACAGTGACAGGCAAGTTAGTTAATTGAACAGAAATTCTCCCCCTTCCTCCATTATCTCTGAGCATCAAAACAAAAGAACAAAACAAAACAAAAAAAAAAATCATTTTGTGCCCGGGCTGATACGTTTTTCTAAGAGCTTTGTAAGATGGAGTCAACCAGTGCTATCAACACCAATTTTATCAAAGATTTTTACTTCCAGAAGTATTGTGCTAAATTAAGGGTGTCACACGTTATCTGCGTTCCACACAGGGCAGGACAGCTGTTGCTGCGCAAACGTAGGTGCCAGGGTCGGTCACCCTTTACCTTCAAAACTGGTCCTGCCTTCCTGAGTGAGAATTTCAGAGGTTCATCTCTCAGAAGTCCTTGGAGCTTCTGTAGCTGAAACCCGGCTCTTGGCCCACACGTGGGTGACTCGGCTGCTGCGGAGCGCTGGTGAGCTTTCAGCTTGGTATCACCGAAGGTAGTGTGCAGAATCCGAGTAGCATCTTCACAAGGCCGACAACAGACTGTAAAAGAAAAAAAAACCAGGCACTAGAAACCAGTTAGATGGAAAAGACAAGGTTTGGCTGTTTACTAAAAAAAGTAGGCCTTTATTGCAAAGAACAACCTTCCTCACAAGGATTCCACTAGAAGAAAGAATACCGGTGGTAGAATAACGGCTAGGGCCCACAGCAAAGACAACTACAATTCACTGTCCTGTAGGCTCCATAAAACACACATGAATGTGGAATTATCCTCACTGCTTCCAAAAGCATTTCTCTGTAAGAAGCAACTGAGAAGAACTGCACCAAGCAAGTGTTTTGCAAGTTGCAGCAGAAAAGTTGTAAAAGATGAAAGATTCTAACAACCACAATAAATCTATTGTTTTCTGCTTGTAAATGTTGCAGTGACTCTCAGCTGGTTCTGGGCAAAAAGAAACACATGCAAACTTTTCAGAGTACCGTTTCATAATGAAATACACCTTTGTCTGTTACTGTTTGTGGGAGAACACGAGGTTGTCCACTACAGGCACGCTACAGGCTGCTGAGACGGCGTGCAGTTTTAACTGGCTCATCTCAGGTCCCCTCTGGACCAACTATCTGCTATTGCTCACAGCCTGTGAGGTAGCTTTTTGACTGCCCTTGGTAACTAAAGCTGCTTGACATCCATCTGGACAAAGGAAGATCAGGCGGCCAACAAAGCTAGCTTTACAGCAGAATAAGCCAAGAAGGATCTGGTCCTCCCTGCCATATTTTACTACAGACACAGGAAATAAGGCTAAGAAGTTGGGTAAACGGAGGGGTAAAATTGGAGTATGACCAAGGGCTTACATCCTAAGATGCTTCATTTGCTAGAGTACGAACAGTTTTGCTGTACGTGGAGCTCCTTGCTAAACCTCTTTGCATTCAAACTCCATCGATGGCAGAACTGAACAAGCTTCGGGGCCATATGTCAGAGCTTCAAGTTAAAAGCTTTGTGATTAGTTAATTTTAACGGATCCATTACCAGCCTGTAGTGCTGTTGTCATGAAGAGCTCAGGTGGCTTCTTATAAAGATCAAAATCAATGTGCCGTTTGTCCCAGCTCCATCTGCCTCGTGACAGCACTGGCTCCATGTTAGCATGCAGAGCATTCTCCTGCCATTTCTAAATGAAATTTGAATCCCGTTAAGAAGACAGGCCAAAATCACCAGGAAGGAGTCACAAAAAATAAGATAGCCAGATCCTTGGGCAGTGATCTACCAACCACCATAACAAGCTCTTACCAAAGTCCAGACTTCACTACGCAAGGCTATTTCTGGCTGTAAGTAGCATTTCAATTTGTTGTATTTGACACGCATGAGTAAGAACAAAAATCCGCTCCATAAGCAAGCTGCCAATACTCTAGTACGGAGCTGTTTTCTAACATACAGGCACTTACGGTATACTTCAGAAATACCTGGCAGGGGATTCAATTTCATATTTATGTCACATTTCTCTGCAGTGATATAAAGGGTCTGATGCACTTCCCTGTATTTCACACACAGCTGCTGAACTGGCAGGTGAACGTGGACCATCCCTCTCGTCCATGTGAGTCCGTGTCAATATCCTCCTCCGCACAATGAGACTGTAAGAGGACAGACCCGGTCCAAAACCTAACTAACTAGTTATTTATCTTTTCCCAACGGTAAGAAGTGGGCTGGCTGTACAGAATTGCCAGAACAGTGAGAGCTATATATCATCTCAAGGATAATCGTAAAGCATAGCGCTTTTAGAAAGCAGAAACTGCCTAGTGCTTCTAAAAATACAACCATTAGTATTAAACTCGTGGGACCAAGAGCTCAGCTGTCCCACAAAAACAGGTGGAATCATGGCAGGAATATTCATCATCACAACTGCAAAATAGAGTTCAACTTTTTGTGGTCCTCTGACTACCCACTGCTGAAATACCGGTTAGATTTTTTCAGACAAAACTATCCTTCCTAAGCTCCACTGTCTGTTGTTAGCCCTGTACTGTCACTGTTTCATCTAAAACTGTGCAGTTGAAGGATAGCTGAGCCAGTACAGAAACTGTACAGATATTTTACAGTACTATTATACATATTGTACAGATATTTTACTGTACAGAAACAGTACAGATATTTTAGGAATCCAAAAGAACTCCAAGAACTTTTTTGCCTCCCAAGGGACGGTGTCACAGAAGGTGGTCAAATTCTGTGTTTGAGAAGAAAACCAGGACGGTTAAAGAGGCAATGTATCAAAACTAGACTGCTTCAGAATGGGATCCTAATAGCTTTCTGCTTTTGTTCCACCTTTCAGGTAACATGAATGGTAAGTTCAGAATCTATCTCCGTTACCCCATATAATGCTGGTCATGTCCGTGAGGTCCCTGCGTGAGCAGAAGGAGCCTCCTTCCCCTTTTCTCTCAGCTCCATGCCTGGCACTGCTGCCACACAGCTATTGGTACTGCCAGGTTACACTCAGTGTCGCTCAGGGTAAGATGTCAGCTCTCTTCCCCTCTCTTATCCCATCAGGAGGTGCCAGTGGTCAACACAACATACTAGTCAACCGCTACCCCCACACCAAATATCACAGTCCCCCATGTACTTCAGTTGGGTAACTCTGGTGTCAGTCACGGCTGCTGCGTTTTAAGCCTGCTACCCCTTTTTCAGCTTGTCGGGTTTTGATCCTGCACTACCCAGTTCCCCTCCTCTTTTTTGTCTCTTCAGCAAAAGGCACCAGCAATTATACTGTACTGGCTGGCTCTTGGCCAGCAAATCTTCATTGCTCCTTCATGAGAAGATACGTTCTCCAGCATCATGGATCAGGAAAAAGCACTTTGTTTTCACTAACCATTTCATTTCAGCTATACACTAACCTTTTTAAGAAACTACTTTAATTTGTCTGGAGAAAAAAAAAAAAAGAAAAAAAGGATAAATAAAGCCTGAAAATTAAATTAACATGTACACATTCTTGCAAGATACAATAATGGGCCTCCAAGTATGCAGCTTGTTCCACTCTGTGCCATGACTGTGTTCAATTAATTTGGTAGAATTTACTGATCGTGCACAAAAACCCCTGTTCTATTCCCTTTATTTCCTCATCTTGCCAATTCTAATAACATACAAATTATCTTCCTAATGCAGACTACATGTGCTACAGTGTGCACGATGCTGAAGATTATTCAAAACAGGGAACTGTAAACTACTCAAGGTGATGATCCAGTAAAATGGCAGGAAACTAGAAGCTAAATTGTAAAGAGCAGGAGAAGGGAGAGAGGACACAGGGCAGAGAGAAACTGACAGACAACACAGTGGTGGAGGACAAACACTCCATAAAACTGTAGCTACAAACCATAAATAAAATATGGAATAAGCTGTGAGGGAATTTGAAAACATGAAGGAAGGCTATACCTAGATTGGCAACTCGTGAAGAACAGCCTGGAACCCATTCATCGTGGAATGCAATATTATGATTTTTCTGACACTAGACCCCACTTGTAAATGTAAATTTAAAACAAAGCACTCTATAGTCCATTAATACCTATTAATATCCAATTAATATTGGCAAATGCATTTTCTGTATGTGTTCAGGGTAGAGTTTGTCGTAGAATCATCATCATAGAATCGTCACAGAATAGTTTAGGTTGGAAAGGACCTTAAAGATCACCTAGTTCCAACGCCCCTGCCATGGGCAAGGATGCCTCCTACTAGACCAGGTTGCTCAAAGCCCCATCCAACCTGACCTTGAACACCTCCAGGGATGGGGCAGCCACAGCTTCCCTGGGCCAGGACTTCACTACTCTCACAGTAAAGAATTTCTTCCTGAGATCTGATCTAAATCTCGCCAGTGTGAAGCCATTACCCCTCATCCTATCACTACATGCCCTTGTAAAAAGTCCCTCTCCAGCTTTCTTGTAGGCCCCTTTCAGATACTGGAAGGCTCCCCGGAGTCTTCTCCAGGCTGAACAACCCCAACTCTCTCAGCCTGTCCTCATAGCAGAGGGGCTCCAGCCCTCGGATCATCTTTGAGGCCTCCTCTGGACCCATTCCAACAGGTCCATGTCCTTCTTATGTTGGGGGTCCTAGACCTGGACACCGTATTCCAGGTAGCGTCTCACGAGAGCAGAGTAGAGGGGCAGAATCACCTGCCTCGACCTGCTGGACATGCTTTCTTTGATGCAGCCCTGCTGGCACGCTTCTTTTGATGTTTGTGTATGCAAACAAAATACCAGCAGGGAGAGCTAGATGCTGCTGTACCCAAACTGCAAATATAGGTGTCACCCTCAAAAGAGCTGCCTAGGCTGTACCCCTCAAAAGAGACTTCCATATAGTAAAGCACTCTGCCCCTTTCAAGTCTCCTAAAATGCTTGAGTTCACTTGGGACTGTTGATTGAAGTTTTCTGGTACCTCCCTTAACTCCTCCAGACGTGCTTCATCAGGCATCTGAGGGTGCAGGTTGTTTTCAATGCTGCTCTTAAATCCAGGAAATATAAACCCATCCCGTGACAGCCACATACTCTTGGATTTTGCAAAGAATTCCTTACAGGCAGCAACCACATCCACTGGGTCAAAAGTGGCTGACAGACACTCATGACAATAAGTGAATCTGTTCTTTGGTTCCTACACAAAAAAGATTATTTTTTTTGTTGTTGTTAATGTGAATTCCCATTTGCTGGGAAAGCAGTCCATAAGGTACAGAACCAGTACCATTTCTTTCCTTAAGACTGCAAGTAATCGCAGAATAAAATTATACAAAATAATATATATCATTAAATATTTTTTAAAAATTTAAATTTCATTCTATTATGATCCAATGATGGATTTAATTACAACTGATATAATGGGACGTCCGTAAAATAATTACAGAAAGAAATGTCTTTAATATTATTGGCACAAAAAGAGAACTCTAGTTCATACTGGTATATCATGAACTGTTTTCACAGAGCTACAGTAATTTTCACTAGCTGATAGGAAAATAGCATTTGTTACTATGCCAGCTATGCAGACAAAAGCAGATAAATGTGATTCTTCAAATGTGTTCTTCAAATCACTTAATGCTGCATACACCGATGCTGCAATTACTCAAATTCTCCCACTTACTAATGTGTGGGACACAGAACTGGAAGTGACCACCTAGGTTATCAAAGTCTGCACTCAAAACGACAGCCCAAGGCATGGAGATGAGACAACTTGACTATAAAGAACAGCATTAAGAGCAGAATTTTACATAGCAACAAAGAATAGCTCTCAGAATGAGATCTTTTTGGATCCCAAATTCCCTTCCTATGCACTACCATGAAAGTTACTATTGTAAAACTATTTAATTAATCTCTCTTGTTTAAGGACTACATACAGCAAGCCGAGATCTTCCAGTTACGTATTTCACTTTACCTTTGCCATTTCCTGAGGAAGACGTTTCTTTGCAAGTTCTGCCGAATTCAGGCTCTGACAGCTGTAGTTAAAGACAGATTTGCCATCAACAGGAGAAATCCTGAAAGCTTCAAACTGGCTTTTTCACCTTTCCTTTGAGTTGGCATACAGCACCAATGTTAGCCTGCAGAGAGATTACATGTGAGTTCTGTCTGAATTAGGAATTCAGAGTGTTACGAAAAATTATAAACAAGCAAATGATTCTGTAAACATTAAAACAAACACTTTTAAAAACCCCAGCAAAATATGATCTATATTTATATATAGAATTCTTACAAGACAGCTCTTTGTTAACAAAATACTCCAGAAAAAGACTATAAAAAGAAATTCCACCATTTCACCCTTGATATGACATTCTTCAAGACTAATGGCAGTAGACCGGACGCAAGCACCCACCAGAAAATGACTTCTCCTTGCAGATCTAAATGTTTGCTGTGGATAGCTGATGCTGGTCATCTTCAAACATGTGACATGGGAAGCACCATTCATTAGAACTCTTCAAATTTCTCTACTGACACAATATAACTAAACCCTCATACCTTTTCCTCGACTTAAGAACATCATTCTACTGTGTTTACGGTAATTATGGCTTTGAATTCGGACTCGGCCATAATAGGTAATTACAGCAAGACAGTAAAATTGCATTTCCCTTTTTTTTTTCATTTTTTTTAATCCAAAAGCCTGAAAGATTACCTTATGTGCTATTAAAAAAGAATGTCATATTTTCTTTTCCATAGAGGACTTCCCAGTTCCTCTATTATCCTCTTGATGCAAAAGCATGTATAAAACAAAAACTGGTTAAAATCCGTACACTGGGAAGACTGCTAACTTTATACAAATAAGAATAACTCTACACTTTTAATTTATATGGAATGCTTAGGCCCAAAGCTCTGCTGCTCTCATCCTCCTTTGATGTTATAAATGCAAGCACCAGCAACAATTACTTTAGATTGTCTGGTTTTCTAGCCTCATGTAATATTTCTTTATCAACAGACTAAGACTGAAAAAGGAAATACTTAGGAGTTAAATTTCTTTCAGTATCTCCAAGACAGTACTCTTCCACAGGAACACAGATTTCCACATATCAGGCAAAACCTGTTTGTACTAAAACATGTACAGGGAAAAAAACATTCAGAACTGGTCTTCACAAACCACGGGACAGCTAGAGTCCTCAACTAAGCAATATACTCCAAAAAAACAATTCAGACTCCCAGGAAACATGCGGGACATCCCTTCTGTGATATCTGTATTAACAGGAAAGAGTTTGGTTTCAATGCATTTTCCCTGAGGCAACAGAAGGGTAGATGGAGGCTGCTAACAAGCCAGAAGAGCTAAAATTCTTCACCATTTCTCTAAAGCTCAGCTCAGCTCTGTCTGTAACTGCTGATTTTATTTAGTTAAGAATAAATGCTATCATGCTTGTCCAAAGGCAAGGAGATTTTTCACATGGCAAGAGAAGAAAGCACAATTTTCACACAAGCTGAGTTGACTTGGAGCCCTGCAAGCATCTGAAGCCTGGATGACGTGCTAAAGCACAATGTGGGAGCTAGGGAGAAGAAAGAGACAAAGAACAATAGGAACCAAACCCAAAAAGAAATTACAAGTCCTTTAAATAATCGGTTTCTTTACCACTCACGCAGTGTCTCCTGTGTTAACCTGTGAGCACTACAATTGTCTTCCCCCTTGAGAAGCAATTACATTTGCAATTCAACTTTGGCAAAATAAAATTACCCTGCACTTTTTTATAATGTTTGTACAATACCTACAAACACCCTACCAAAAGTTTTTAAGTCTCATGAGTCATTGTTTCAGGAGACAAATGAGGTGTTGATTAAGGATATGAAGTTTTGCAACGATAAGGCTTGTCACTCACATATCGCAAACTACTCACCCCGATACGGTTCCTTTCAAACGACATTTTCTCTGCCGTTTCTTTCTTCCACTGCACATACACTTCATTGTAGTTATCTAATGAAGAATATACTGCCTGTCTCACTCTCCTAACTTTTCCTGGTACTGTATAGCCACCAGAGGAAAATGAGAGTAAAGGGGGGTCTCTGCGTGGAGAGATCCTCATCGGTTAAGGGAGCTCCGTACTTGTGACTCAAGACTGTGATCATCTCTGCGGAGGGCAGCAGATCCCCATGAATTACATCCCTCAACCTCTTACTGTGACACAGGTAACTGAGCCTACAAATAGATTTCAACATTTTATCAGTTCACAAAAACTTTACTGCAATCAAATCATTACAGTTAATATTACTGTGGAAAAAACTATACAACCTTCTTGAAACACCTATTTATTAAGAAGTTCAGGTCAGTTCCTGTGTGCTGGCATTTAGCAGCAACAAAGAAGTTTAGCAGTTTAATAAACCTACGAGGATTTAGCTGCAAGTTAATGATTAGTTGCTGAATTTCTCTAGCCTCTGGCTGGAAAGGCAATAAAGCAAACTGCCTTCATGCACACTGGTTCTAGTGCATAACCCATATTTATGTTGAACACCCACTAAAATCCATCCTGCCTTACTTCTATTTTACATCTCATTCTGATCAGCTTTCATTCTGTACGCCATTCATGACAACGCTTAACTCACATCTGATTTCTCTTCATTCATTAAATACAGCCTGAAAAGACTAGTGTCAACATAAAAGCAGTTCTAAATATATGACAGCTATTGAGTACCTTACACGCACTTTGTACACACGCAAATAATTCAATTCTCAGCCTCTCTGGCTCAGGCCATAGCAGAGGCCATGAAATAAAGCGACTTACCTGATAGCCAAACATGGTATTATGATTCCTTGCCAAAAGTGAAAAATTGTTAATTTATTTATCACATAGCTATTCTTTTTTTGAGGAGAGTAACTTTATGAAGTACCGTAAAACAATTCAATTGTAAAATCACTGCAACAACATTATTTTCTTACCATTACTTCTGAACAATACACGCAATTGATAAATAACATTAATTTCAAAGTTGCATCAACATTAATGACACAAACTGAATTTATATTGGAATGTTAAAAATTAAATAGGACATTGTGCATATGGATCATGCGCGTTAGTTTTTCTACAGTTAAAATCACTTTCCTGGCTAATTCTAGCAGAAGGAAGTGTATCAAGAAGCAGCAGCTTCTGTTGTGCACACGTTAAACCACTGACTGACTACAGCAAACCAAAAACTACAAAAACCAGGAGTTCTACAAGTTAGAGACTGCTTTTGAACACAGTCACAATTTGTATACTCCAGTGAAGAATTTATTTGTATTTCTCTGAATAACTACAGACACAGCAGAATGAGGGTATGGCAAAAAGGACTAACCCCCAAAGCCTGGTAGACATGGTTGACTCCTCCGCAATGGTGGGTTACTTAAAAGAGCTGGTGTCTAGAAGGACATTGTCTCGACCACTAAAGATGCTTTTACTGAGGTTCTCTCTGATTTTATAGCAATGAGTACTATGAAGTATAGTGATCGTTCCTGCAGCTTTGCTTCTCTCTAGTGGAAAAATAACCCCCTACATTTGAAATTATCCCAGCCATCACGGAACTTTCACTTTCACTGCAGGAACCTGAGCTGCAGCTATCTAGCAAGTTGTGCACAGTAGCCAAACTGCTGATTTAATTTTCCTTTTTTTAGACAGGAGATACTACAATAAAGTTTCACAAGGTAATTAACTACCAAGTATCTAAAACCACGCAGCATTATGTTATTTTCTACCTCTAGGTAGCCAGCACATAGCTAAAGGAAGAAATTTACCAACCATAATTGAAAAAAAAAATAGAAAGAAAAAAGGACTTCTAAGAACAGCACAGTGATGGCCACCAGTCACCTTCATATTGTGTCCTTTTCCTCACCATCTGTAGAGGAAACATGAAACAATTTACAGATAGTGAAGAGCTACCCAAATTGCACGCAGATCACTAGAATGAATATACTTCAGAACATTAAGTCTAAAGGCCTTGCCTTCGTTAGCTAATGAGGTTAAGTTTCATTAGTCATCAGCAAATAAACAGTTCTTGAACTTGAATGGGTCAGCCAACAAGACAGATAGATTAAACCAGCCTGGTAGATCAGAGGTGTACTGCCTAGGTAGCTTGACATATGCAAAATAAAACTTATAGAAGACAGGTAATCCATATGTAATATACATTATTGAATATGTTTTACCAAAAGGCAATCACGCAGGACGGCAAGGGGCAAGGCTGCTGCAAGATTGTGCATATATTATGGCACATTAACAAGATTTTTTTATGAAATCAGATTGATGCCTAGGAGACATTCACTCTTTCTTGTCTCAGGACTAAATGTCCCCATTCATTTCAAATAAGCTTTGTAGGATTTCAGTTCAGAAGTTAATCTAAACAAGACAGTCTATTTCTAGCAAGAAAACAGTTCATCTCTGCTTTCTAAACCCAAGTTGCTCATATCAAAGATGGATGGTACCTTTTTCCACCTCTCAAAAGATGTGTCTTAATTTACAAATAAACAAAGAAACAACACATTTTTTTTCAGACATTAGTAAAATAGATAGATAGATAGATAGATAGATAGAGATGTATGCACGTAAGACTTCACTGACTTTCTTTTTCTTTAATCCATCACAGCAAACAGCTGTGAATACCTGCATGCTGACAAAGTGAGCAACCCAGCAGAGATCTAGCAATAAATCATGCAACAAAACCCTCAAACAAAAAGCCAGGAACAGGAAACATATTCTCCCAACTCTCGCAAAACACTTCCTTTCTCTAGATACTGTAGGAGGACAGTTTTTAAGATTCCCCACTTAGTTTAAGTGACTTTCTGGCTCTATCAAGTCCTATTTGGCCTCTTCCTTTACTCCATCCTACACCACCTCTATGACAACTGAGCAGAGAAGTAAATCCTTCCTAGCTGATGCTTCTGACACCGGAATGTTCTCTTTCTTCTATTTGTGTTATATTCAGATATTTTCTGATATACTACCCTACTGAAACACCTCTCTTCTCTACAAATTATAAACTCCTGCCCAAACTAAAAGTGGGCTCACTGATACTGAGTTACCACTGCATCAGCCATTAGAAAACCATGCTCTTCCGTCTTACCACACCTGATCTAAAATCTGAACTACCCATCAGGCCCACAGACTGCTTTCATTAGGGAAAAGATATCCAAGAGTATTATTTTTTGTATTAGATATTCACTCTACGTTGCTAACATTTCATTTCTTAATTTCTTGACTATGAATCTGGACGAGTCATACCTGGACAAGGCTTGGAAACATGCCCAAGGAACCATACCTCTGACATAAAGCAGAGGCTGTTTTGCTACAGTGAAGAAGGGCTGACAGAGGCGGAAATGATAAAAGATAGCTTCCAGGTCTGTATACAGGTGTTGATGGAAAGACAGTTGTGAGTTACACAGTATTTCCAGCTGTCCATCTTCATGTCTGTAAGTCCTGTAACAAAGTACCCCAATGACAAGGTTAAAACAATCAGCCTGTATCTCCAGTTTCCTCAGTTCTGCAGTACAATTACTCCAATGAAACTGCTTTGTTTTTGTCCTTTAGATGGAACCTCTTACAGCCTTCACTTCACATAAACTGTTTTGAAAAATTTATTTTGGACAAAATCACAAAGAAAATATCAAAACTCTCATGACATAACTGAGTTGCCTATATTTTGTTTTTAAGCCACATGGCAAACATTTGAAACACCTCAGCTTCATCAGTGTTGTGCCCCTTAACAGCCTTACTATAGCTAAAAAAGCATTATATAAATATTTCTACCATAAGTACCAAAATTCATACTGCAGCAGTGAAATAAAGCTTCAATTTAGGCTACAGGTGAGCACCGACAAGAGACAACTTTTCATGCAATAAGTAATTTCAGTAACTGCAACGAAGTGACTTGCATTAAAACAAACAAACAAAAAACCAACACCAAAAAAAACAAAAACACCACCAAACCACCACAGGAAAACTTTAACAACATGCTACAGTGCTGGAAAAAACATCAATTATTTTTTAAGCATGAAATCTGGGGAGACGTTCACTTTGAATTTGTTACATTTTCCCATAAACTGAAAAGAAGAAACAGCTTGAAGTCCAGCTTCCTCATGGTGACGATTTTTGGTTTAGATCCCATTAAGTATTTTTGTTATTATTTAGAATTGGCAGATTATAGTGCTGTTTCTACAAACCAAGTAGCAGTTTAACCAAAAAAAGTACATGTTGCCATCCTTCTCATTTTAACTTTACACGGATCATCGGTGGCATAACGTGATAAAGAGAAGATTATGCCTCAAGTGAAGCAGCCACTGGGACTTACATCCACTAAAACTGCATAGAAAGCATCAGCTATGTACTTGCCCATGTATCTTTGTATAGAAAGGGATGGGGGAGGTATAAATCCGATTAAAATCTCTGAATCTAAGGAAATAACTGCTGAAATACCTCAAACTCTCCTACCTTTCAAAGTGTCCATCCCATAGTCTCTTGATTGCTTTGTCCCGCCAAGACAAAGAGATGAGTTACTTCATCCAGTAAGTGAAAACCAGTAACAATATCCAACTCGGAAAGTTTCTCAAGTGTGCTTTTCAGTTTTAATGCAGCAAGAGCCATTCTGATTAAGTGTACAGGATAGCAGTCCAGCTGGAGGGCTTTAGCATTGATTTCTGTAATCTCTTCCACCAAATCATGTAATAAAGATGAATTATTGTAGTCAAAAATGTAGATTATACAACCATATGGGCAATTTGTGACTTGAGCATCAGCAATTTCTGCTTGCATTCCCAACGGCACAGCTATTTCCACTCTTACTTCCAAAAGCGAGTCTGTTTCTAGATAATGTCCCATAGGTAGTTGGGAAGAATACCTCACTGATTCTGTTAAGTCCTTTTTTTTATCCTCCTCGCTGAAAGCAGCTGTATTTGGAGCTGAGCAGCTATGAATGGGAGCACTGATAGTCAAGTACTTTTTACCCAACAATAAATCAGTTAGACTGACTTTAGCTACCCCATGTGGGTGCCACACTTTGTCCTTTGTAAAAGAATTTCAGATTGTGGATTTGCAAGCAAGGAAGCTCACCTTACCCACTTTTTCATCTACTTCATCTTCCCCAAACAAACAGGGCTTTTTTGAGTTGGTTTCCATGTTTCTATCCTGGTCATGAACTTCAATCTCCAAAGGTAAACCTCTAAGACACCTCTGTAATTCCCCAGGTTTCATTGTCCCTGTTAGAAGTACATTAACATCCTTAAAGTAGACATGAGTTCCATGGACTTGTCCATGAGTTCAACGAGGTGGAAAGTTATGAAACTTGTATTTGCAGGAGGTGGGAACACACAATCTCTAAAGAACAAAAAGATGAGGAGAAACAGATATTTGCAGCATTAACCTTTTTCCTTTTTATTTTTAACCTCACAGAACATTCAGCTTTTCTAGTAAAGAAAGTACAGAGGATGTACTCCATAGCACAAACTATGGTCTTCCAAGGCAGCAAAGAGGCCATTCTGCATGCCTGGATCCTGGGTTTTGGGAATATGCTGTCCCCTTCATTTGTCTGTCCTCAACTTTGCTGACTTTCCAAATATGTCAGAAAAACTCTCCTTGAATCTAAATCATTAAAGGAGTATGCTGGGGACTGCAATGGCTCCAAGACCTTTTTTGTTTCTCCCTAAGCATTCATGTGTAGGACTCAAGGCCTAAAATAAATGCCCATAATTAGAAGCTAGGGAATTCAACAAGTATCCAGAGATACTGTATAGAATGGACTGCATGATCTTCATCATTAGCCATTTGTTTACAAATCAGGGGAAGCAATGATACTTGTTACAGTTCCTCCATGGAAGCGTCCATCAGCATTACGGCAGCCCATACGAAGTGACGGCTACCTGTCAAGGTCTATCCTGACAATTGCAAATTTGAAACAGTTCATTATTTCACTTTGCAAATTGCATTAGAAACTACAGAGTGGTTTTGTCTCCATTATTTATTATGTTGCGCAGTTACTGATATTTTCCCCTGTTTCTCTTCATAAATACTAAGCCGATTTGCCTAGTCTGTCGTAAGTCCTGCAGCGTGACACTCCACCACAGAACTATATGTGCCATTATAAAGTTCCTGACATAATATCATTAAACTATTTTCACAAAAAACAGTAACAAACCATCCTACTAATGTTAAGGACCAGGCTGATGCAACTTGGACCAGATCTTTCATATACTATTCCCTTATAATTCCACCTCTGACAGGGATCAAGAAATAGCTCCTGAAATCAAAAGTCTTTGACCTTAATTTCACTTTCACATCAACAATATATGACTCAAAAAAATGTCTGTTTAAAATAGCATTTCTTTAAGCTTAAAAATGCAATCATTTGACAAGAGAACTTTTTTTCTAACCCATCTCTCAAAATTTACAAATATAAGACCAAAACCTTTAAACTATATTCTCTCCAATATAGAACTTTTTTTGTGCACAACATTTTTAAGATGTGAAACATCTGCTGTTTTTTTAAGTTAAATAATATTGCCCTGACTTACCAGCAAATTATTTCAAACAATGAAGCGCTGTGAGTGAACTAAATCTTCTCTGGTTTACTCACGATCCACTGCTCAGAAATCAAAGTGGGATGACTATATACAAATTATTGCCCTTGGAAACCACAAAGATTGCTGTTTTGCTGCCAGTGCCTATGATACATAGGCACTTCTCTGGTCACATGTTTTTCAGGGAATACATTAGTCATATTCTCCAGTTTTCTACTAATAAGGGAAGTTATCTCTAAAATCATGCCCATCTTTTAAGCAAAGCTACTTGAGAGTAACAAGGAAATTCTTTCAGAAAGAAGTAGCAGCATGTGTTACCTGCAGCACTTCTACTGGTACAGGTGTGTTTGGGAGGTGGGTATCCGAATTAATCCTTATAATCAGTGGATTCAATTCACGTCTTTGTGACAGAAGAGGTGCTTCCGCAGTGAAAGTCATGTAAGCATCTAAAACTTTAGGATCGTCTTCTGCCAGACGACTGATCACTGATTTTTCTCCTTTTTAAACATAGATTAAATACTGTTACAGAAGAAAACCTATCAAGGCACCCATATTTGATGCAATTAATTACAAATCTCCACTGAATTTGTATTAAAATAAAACAAAAGTATTGCTTTAACTACTTCAAATATTATTTGTCTTTTACAGTAGGAAGAAAATAGTCCCCAAAGCAGTGTCAGAAACCCCACTTGGGCTAACTGCTGAAAGCACGCAGAACTTTATTTCTTTTTGAAGCTGCAAATATACAGTTTGGATAAACACAAAAATTAAAGCAGTTCAGAGACTTTTCATCATAACTAAACTCTTTGTTAAAGGTAAACAAGTGCCTTTAAACAAACTGGCTTCTCTGCGAGCAGTTTTGCCACGTCCATACACTCAGCAGCTGAGTTCCATGCTGCGTGACATATCGCTATTTCTGTCTGCAGGCACAGAGCAAAGGGGACATTTAACTCGCTACACACACAAATAGGACAACATACATTAATAAAGAATGTTAATCTAGTTACACTCAGAAAACCGCAGAAATAACCCTCTCTACTCTGACTAATATCCCACTTGCAACACATTCTAAATCAAACAGGACACAAGAAATTAGGTGTACATGCCGATGGAGAACTACAATGCAGAGTTATTTTTGACATCCTGCCCTTCAGAGCACATAGACCTCTGAACATATGTCAGCCTCCCCCAGATCAAAACCAAACCCCAATTCTTTCTTAACCAGACAGCTTTTATCCCTAGGGAATTTCATGTTCTGGATCTTCCAAGACAGTTTCCACCAGGCAGACCCACCAGCACAGGTGTTTCAGAGGAAGAGATGTGGTGTACACCTCTCATGGCGCTCCCCCCGGCCCCTTCCTACCAGAACAATACCTGAGAGGAGAGGCGTGAGATCTAACTGCAGTGAAGCAATGCCGTATTTCTTTGCCATAGTAGAATCAATGTTTCTTTTAGGACCAGAACCTCTTCTACCTGTGGACGGAAGGCAGAGTTGGGCTGACTAGGAAGGAGGAAACATTTTGTTGCAATTAATCAGAGAATTAATTTAAAATTTACTGCAATAGGTGGCATAATTCAGCATCGTCCTTAGAAAAAGGATGTCGATTATACACTTTAACACCAACTTAGGCTAGTATTTCAATATGCTCAAAATTCCATTGCATGGTTCGCTACACTACGTATAAAATCCCTACTTCACAAGTTAAATTTGCAACAGCAAACATTAGAGGCGCATGGAATTACCAAAATTAAGTTTGTTTGCTACCTTATTATTCTTCCCTTGCGTATATACATTATGACACATACATGGTACCCTTTGTGATGTGTATGCTGTTGTTTCTAGAAACCTGTATTTTATAACTTCACATCTACAAAACAGGAATGTTGTCATTCCTTTATGTCACAAGTATACCATGAAGATAGACTCATTAATATTTGTCACTTTCTTAGATGCTGAACAATTATTCCCAAAATTCCTTTTGCCCAGATGCAGTCATTACCCAACCAGTAAAAGCACACCCAGTCCCAGCCTCAAGTATTTAAATCCTAGCTTCAGATGCTTTGTCCAATCAGTTAACTAAGCACGCACAGAATTTCAGTGCAAGTAGTTTAAGCTTGACAAAAAACATAGCAAGTGAACAGAGCAACTTAAAAGAAGAACTGCAGAAATACTACTGCTGGTCCTGGTTTACTATTATTCCTACAATAACAGGAATGGCAGAATGTTTAAAGGACAAATTTAAAACTCAAATGGAAGGAAAGAGAGGCATGCAACGTATTACTTAAAGTTTTATCTTTTAACAACAATAGTAATGTGACAAGAAATTGTACCAAAATTACACTGGGGAAAAAACAGTCCACTCTGAACATAAGCGAAATGATAACTCACAAAGAGAATGCCCTACAAAGTGTGTAGCTGTTCATTCAAAGCTCGTAAATGAAAAATTCCATCTGCTTTAGTTTTGAAAGAAATAGCGTGTGGAAGTTTGAGAGATAACTGTGTAGAACTTATCACATAAGTAAGTCGTGGGTCTCCAGAGACACAGGAAAGAAAGACCCAAGCAGAGCCACAAAGTAAACAGAGCAGCCGCGGTTCAGGGTTAAGCTCTTCAAACGTACCCTTGCGCCGCAACCTGAGCTGCCTACCACCACCTGCACGCACGCAGGAGGGCTCCCAAATGCCCGCCTGCTTCTCTGCGTGCCCTGGCTTGCAGTACTGTTTTCTTTACTGCCCTTCAAAAGGTCTGTCCATAAACACAGGAGCAGCAAACTCTGCCACAGCGGACAGCAACAGGAAACAGTTGTCAAGTAAAGATTTGGTTGACACTATCAGTGCATTCACTTATTTTGATAAAACGGTACCACAACTGAATGTTACCATCCACACCTGGTGACGCCTACTGATGAGCAAATGTACTTTTCACAATGTGTCCTGGGAGCAATGTGTACTGCAACCCTGTGACGCTGTGCTAGCTTTCGGCCAGACGAGCGTGCTATTTAACACGGGTGAGTTAATACACGCTCCAGCGTCCATTGTTGCAGTGGTTATCATCTCCTCCCATCTTTCACAGGGCCTTTGTCTATTCTAAGCTACAGATGAGAGAGCAAAATATCACTCAGTGGGGCTGTGGTTTGTCATTTAACGTAATGAACTAGCATAGGAAATAAAAATGGAGTGTAAACCACACATCAAAACCTGGCTCCTAGAGGAAAAGTGATATGAAAAAACTTGATGATTTTGCAGTTGGAATAGTTGTTTTAGCTTCAACATTACTTTTTAACTGTGTTGCAAATGTCATCATTGTGTACCCAAGACCCTTGCAGATATCTATTGCTTCACCTCTGGAACACTCCAAGTGGTAGAAAAGGACCATCATCATCCCTGTTTCACACTACCAGCTAAGGAAACTGAAAATTTTATTAGCTTCTGAAAAAACACAGAAAGCTCACGGCAGAGCCAAGACTAAAGCACAGGTTCCATAAGTCTTTTTTCTTTGTTTTAACCTTGATTTCTTAAAAAAAAAAGCGAAACAGAATTTCATATCTACCTTTTAAAATCTCATTCATAGTTTCATTCAGAACTTACTATTTTTGGTGGCTGTTTTGTCTGCTTCATATGTCAGAATTCCCACATTATCATATGTGTTCTCAGTTTCTTTTGAAGTTGAATTAACTGGAGGACCAGCAACTGCTTTCTGCTTCAGAAGTTGGGCCTTATCCAGAAATCTGGTTTTTGCAAATATCACACTTCTGAATACATTAAAAAGATCTGAAGTTATTTAAGAAATGTGGAAAATAAAAAAAATGAAATCCCTGCCATGCTAATGATTCCACCAAAACAATTTATTTAAAAAAAAAATAAAATCAAGTCTAAAAGAGCTCAACTGCCAGCATATAAATGTAAAGGAGATCAATAAAAGGATATCAACAGGATACATGGTCCTTCTCTTCCAAGTAAGAGACCAAGTGCCTGAAGAGATGCATAAAGTAAAACATCTTGTAGTATATACTACAATACCTTACTTACGGACTTCACTGTATATCTGCTTTGCTTTTTGAGGAAAGAGAAATATGTCTGTTCTATTACTGTTCACACTTGGTATGCACTGTAACACAATTACAGATAGAGCAGAAATCTAGAATTAATACAGTTTTGCTCTGTTATATGAGCAGCTGCCTTCTTAGGGAGAAAATGCAGCTAGGAATGCTGTCACTTAGCTTCAGCATTAACAAGCTTCCCAAACTTTGTAACATCAGCCACTGCTGTAAATGGTTCTTCACAAGACATCACACATTTTATTCCCTAAAGTACACAGACTCCTTAAAAATTCGACATTATTGCTGCTGAAAAATTACTATTAATCAAAAACAATAGAAAAGGCTGTTTAACAGAGATTAATCTCACTGCATTTGAAATGTCCTGAATAAACGATTTTGTTGTCCTTGTCTTCAGATTGGTGTTATATATTGTACCTGGAGGGCAGCAGTACAAGACATACCACAGCAAAATTGTTTTATCTGTGAAGAATACATTCAGCCCTAAAGATTCCTCACAATGGGGTGACAGAATGGGTGGCAGATTTTCAT
Source organism: Burhinus bistriatus (assembly GCA_013397275.1). Classification (NCBI taxonomy): domain Eukaryota; kingdom Metazoa; phylum Chordata; class Aves; order Charadriiformes; family Burhinidae; genus Burhinus; species Burhinus bistriatus. The sequence continues at coordinate 469 of VYXH01011733.1, read as the reverse complement.
ATGCAGTTCAAGGAAATGCAATGTATGTCCAAGAAATTTTTACCTCAATAGTCACAAAAAACTGGTCACTGTTTTGCTTAGCTTTATAGGTGTTTGAAAATAAAGGCATTTGATGATGTTTTGAGAGGTACAGTGTTTAATAATGAAATAACTACACTGCAATATATGCGGACAGATGCATGCAGTCTACTTCTACTCTTTTACTCACATACTAGGACATTCACTTATTTTTTTAAGACTTTAATGTAACAAACATTTTATTGCTAATAACATAGACTGCAAGAACCCCACATCACCTAGTCATCTCAGAGTGCGACTAGTATTATATGCTTGGGACACAAAATACAATTCTCCCTGACTGCTGCCCCTGCAACTTCTCACAATGACAACTTTAAGGATTTGAAGGGGGATGGGGATGTAACTGGGCTCACTGGAGAGGCACCAGCGTGCAGTAGCCCAGCACCTGTGG
>VYXH01011732.1:45975-66686 GCA_013397275.1 Burhinus bistriatus | reverse complement strand
ATGATTCTATGATTCTATGACCCTTGGCTGGTAGAGTAGGGTTCTCTTCTTACCCCCCCCCCCATCAATACGCACTTCCAAATTAGCACCTAAGAGTGTACTTCTAGTTTCCATAGTGTCTTTCAGTTTCTCAAAATAAATTACTAAACTCTATATACCTGAACTGTTGTGGCTTTCGAGCATACGACTCCTCACTATCTGGTTCTTGAACACTAGATGACAAAAAAATTGTTCTGTGTGACAGTATTTAAATTTATTCCTTACCTAAAATTACAGCTACAATCCATCTGAAATGCTTGAGGTAATAGCAATCTGTGGATATATCAGCTGAGTTAGGAAAAAAACATCCTTCATTTAAACCTGTACTGCCGTTTACTAATCTCCTTTACACTAATTTTGTATATTTATGATGACTGAATGCATGATTTATTGTTGGACTTCATAGTACTTAATAATACATTCTGCACTTGCTTTTCTGTATAAATAATTTTTTCAGCTGTAATCACTGCAAATCCATTTCCTTAAAACGTATTAAGAGTATTTATAATTCACAGCCAATATTTCAAGAAGAACTTAGTGCTTTTTTTCTTATCTAAATGCATTGAACTGACTCAGGAAATCAAATCTCTACCACTTAATTGTAGATGGAGAGTTTTAAATATCTGATTCATTATTATCGCTACTATATGCTTAAATAAATTCTACAAAAACATTAAACTTGAATGTAAACAAAGAAATAATGCTTCATATTTTAGAAATGAACAGGGAACATCTTTAAAATGTGCTGTAAAGAAAAACCCTTGAAAGTGTGAGCTGCTTATTCATAATTATTTGGAAACACCAATGCATAATACTGTTTTATCAGGTTTTGCCTTATCCAAGATACTCACTGCATATATTGTTAAGTTGCTACTTTCTTAGTGTTTGTAACTGCAAAAGAAAGGATGGATTTAGGACAATAATTTGAGACACTTTCAAAAAGTGTTTGGTTCTTGTAAATTGAATGGAAACACTTCTTTTTTTTTTCAAGAACACTTTTGTAGTGATGTCTTTTGCCATCCAGGAAAGATTGTGTCACATGCATGGCAGCTATCATAATTTTGAGGTCTCCTTAAGATGTGGCATGTTTAGTGCAGCCAAACTGAGATGTCGCAGCTCGATAGTGAAGTCTGGTCAAGAGCATTGTCTTTGGTACTTTACTCTGGTTTTTAATCTACTGTTTCGGAGAGGGATCTGTATAGCCTGTAGAGTGTTCATGCGTCTAGTATAGCAATTCTTATCTTGCAAGGAATTTCCTTGTTGAGGAAATGCAATAAACACCAATAAGATGGAAAGCAGGTAAAGCACTAGCAAAAGTTTTGCTAGTATGCAAGTTGTGTAAAATAATAGCTGAATTTTATGCTCCTGGGTTTATTTTATAATAGTCAGCATTCCAACAGCATGACTCTTTCCCTCCTCAAAAAATCTTAATCTGTAAAAATTTCTTGCTTATACCATGGTCAGATGATTCTTTCACTGTGAAACGAAATTTAATTCTGCTCATATAGTTATGCCCCTCTTAACTACTAGAATTTTCACTTCTGACCAAACCAGACTTCTGCTATTTTACACTGTAACCGGGATGATGTTATTTAAAAGAAATTTTACAAATCTTACCATTTGTCTTTTATTTTCCCTCTAACCAAATGCTTCCACCTAAAATATTAAGGAAGCGGCTTTTTTTCTTTGTAAATAAGTGTTTCAAATGCAGAACGCTTGGAATCACTTGAATACTTTTATTCTCTGGAAATTACGGTGAGGGAAAAGAAGTCATATAAGACTTTAATGACTTAAAGCTAGATATCTTAATATAGGGTGAAAGGTTTTGGGGATTTGGATGTACAAACTTCTGTAAGATAGATACTGACTGGAAATTTGTAAAATTTCTGTTCTACTTGAATAAAAACTTTTAATCTATAGGTTCTAAGCTGTTTGTCAGACTGTGTGTGTGTGCATGTGCACAGTCAAGTGTGTCAAACAACAATTGTTTCAGTATTTTTTTGTTAGATGATGTGAAGACAATACTTTTTATTGATTCTCTTTTGCCTGAAGCTTATTCATATAGCTTTGCTAAAGAGACATCTTTGCTTAAGTCAGCCATCATAAAGCATAGTTTCCAAAAAAAAAAAAAGAAAAAACATATCTGTAAATAAATGATGGCATAGTTTAAAACAGATGTCATTCCACTTGACTTCTCAGTGTGTTTTGTGGGCACTGACCATCATGGCAAGTATGGGAAACCAGAGAAATTTAAAACCATTTTCATTCTGCTTTAATACATTTTTGCATTCAGAAATAATATATTAATAATACTGACATTGATTCTCCTTTGTGATGTTGAGTTATATTCTTTAAATAATAATGCAACCTCTTATTATGTGTAATAAATGACCTAACCCCTCAAACTCAGTTGGATCTTGGAAATAACAATAAATAAATAAAAAAAAAGCTGGTTTTACATCTTTTGCTTTGATCTCAAGTAACCTTAATAAAATAACAGCAACAAGAAAAAACTTACTATTATTTAATATATTATTAACTGTTGTTTAATTTTATTAATAATTATTTAATCTTTCCATACAGGTAGGACTCAGTGTAACCTCAGTTTTGTGAATAAGTTTGGAGGATAAATTACAAGTGATTTATATGAAACATAATTTTTCTCCTTCAGAAGAGATCCACCCATAATTTTAATCCCAAACGGCTCAAATTCTGCCAGTGCTCTTCCATGCTGCCCTTATCTGACTTTAGAAAGCTGCAATGTTTATGTCTTAGTTGGTGATGTGGATTTCTTTTAATTAATAAAAGAAAAAGGTTGTATGGAAGAATGAATCTCTTCCTGTTGTAAACATCTAAGATGAATCTATGTATCACACCTTAGAAATGCCAATTTGCATTCAATGAAGAGTATCTGGGTGAGAAAATCAACAGCTGAGTTGTAGATGTAGACAAAGTAGACATCTAAAGTTAGGTGAGATAAATCCTATCCTATTCCTTCTTACGGACTACAAACCTTATCTGCTTCTGGTGGATCTTGACTGGAATGCTTTACACAAAGTATGCAGCATGGTCACCAAAATATCTGTTTATACAATATTTTCAAATAGGTTTAAGTGTCACTTTTTACAGATGCAGTTTGGTAAAATTTGGTGCTGGAATTGTTAGTTTCTGACGCTGGGCTTCCCTTCTGGTCTGAATTACTAACAGTTCTAGTTCGGGTGTCCTTGTTTGCTCCCTGCCATATTTAATCAGGAAGCTGAATTTAGTGATGTTGCAAATTATGACTTGAGGTGTTTTTTTTAAATACATTTAATGCCATGTTAAAAGGGTGCTGGTCTGATAATTTTGATATGACAAAATCTATGGCACACTTTTAAAAATAATTAATATAGATGATAGGAATTAATTTTCCCTAGTCTTTCTTTTGGTATCGATAAGCACTTCAACATAAAAATAAATGTATAGAAACATTAATTTCATGTTTTTGTTACAGGCTAGAGGAAGAAAAGAATATTCTATCAGAATTTCAAGAGGACTTGAACAAGTTGATTTTATGGTTAGAGGAAGCAGACAGCATTATTGGTATTCCCCTTGAACCAGGGAATGAAGACCAGTTAAGAGACTGTCTTAGCAAAGTAAAGGTATTGAGTTTTATTCTTAATATTTTCTTACTTTATCAATTCTACATTGAAGAAAATGAAATTATATTTTCAGAGAAGGCTTCTGCCATCAAACACAGTATTCATTTAACTTTTTTGGATAAATCAAAGCAGTGGAATTTCAAAATCCAGGTCCAAATATATACTGATCATACTAAAATCAGGAAAGTAGTGGAAAACATACTGAAACAAAAATACCTATCCTGTCACTAGGTAATTAATCCTTATCTTTTTTATACTCATTTCTTAATTCAGAATTTAACTGTTTTATCTGTAAAACATTTCTCTATAGGTGTCGTTAATATTTTATAACTTCTCATTTATGAAATGATATTCACAATTTCACAAGAGTATCTGGAATTGTGTGCATAATTATAAATGTCAACTGATTAAAATATCACTACAACATTTTCTAGACTAAACATCTAGATGAATTTTTTTAAAAATACTTTAAAAAAACCCGCAACAGAATATTAGATGTTTGTTTTTAAAGGCTGGAATATTTTCAGGAAGATGTTAGAGCTTTTAGACTATGGTACTCCTAATAAATATATCTAATAGAAGTTGCTCTGTTTCTGAAATGTCTAATAGAAATGCCTGTGTTTAATAACTTAATAATAAATTAAACTGTAGTTGAAAAATGCATGTTACTTATAGAATACCTGCCTAAAGGTTTTCTGTCCTCTCTTGAGGATAAGGACTAGTTATCCTTTATGCCAATCCAAGCTGAACAAATTCAGCAAGTGATGGAATAGAGCATTAAAGAATCTGAAGGAAACTTGTCAGAGTTTCTTCTATCCTTCTTTCAACAAAATCTAAAAGATTCTTCAGTAAAAATCTATCTTCAAGTTTCTTTTAAAGTAAACAAAATTAGGATAAATAGTACTGCATAGCATTTGAGGAAATGAAGACTTAACCATGTGCCGAGTTTGTCCCTCTGACCGTTTAGCATATTATATCACCGAGTTGGACAGAGAATTTGTGAGGCTTTGCCTCCATTCTTGAGGATATCAGAACAAAGACAAAGAAATATTTATAAGGAGTGTTAAATGCATCTTATAACTTGCAGACATCATTACAGGTTTAAAATCTTAATTGATTGTTTAGAACCATGAAGATTCCCACTCCTCATTTATGCACAAGTATTTCCCAATTGTAGTATTCCCAAGGGATATATAATCCAAAACTAAAGGTGTTAGCATCTCTTATTTGTATCTCATTTTTACAGTTCACCTTGTTCTTTTGGAGCTATGCAAGAGAATACACCCTAATGCAGCAAATGATAATGCATTAACTTGCAGTGTGGCTCATTTCATACCTACCTGTTTATGTTAATTAAAAACAAACAAACAAACCCCACAAACTTTCTTTTAGATTCATTATCCTTACTTGATATATCAAGTTACTTTGAAAATATAAGTTTGCAGGAACTGAATACATGACGGAGAAGTGCTACATTTAGATGATAGTTTGCATTCTTTGGCTTTATTTTTTTCTCTTTTTATGAACATACATGAACATTCTTAATTATGAGGTTAGACTGGAGGGCTTTTCACCACATACCATCTGGGTGACTCTGTTCACAGCATGGAACATGATAGAACCCTTCTCCAAAGTGCTTGCACTTTACCATATTAAAAGATTATTACAGTTCAAATACATGAGCTATTGAGTGTCCAGAAGTGGAAATTATCATGTAATAGCAATTAATATCCCGAGAACCCCTATATTTTGGCTTTTAGGACTCTCTTCAGGCTTGATCCACTAAACCAGTCTCTTCTGGGAGGTTTTAGCCTTCTACATTCAGAAAGCAATGGTTATTTTTGTCTTGAATTGAGTTTATTCCTTCAGCTGATACACAAATCAATAAGGGTGAAGAGAGCTGGAAATTCTGCCACAGTTCATCTTAACTCTTGTATTTGTCTGTTCCAGTCAAGAGTTGAAGAGCTGCCGCTACACAAGGGAATACTGAAACGATTAAATGAAACTGGAGGAATAGCACTTGGAAGTGCATCACTGAACCCAGACAAGAAACATAAGCTTGAGAGTACACTGAAGGAGGCTAACCGTTGCTTGTTAAAGGTTGGACATATTAATGATATAACTGTGGTATAAGATTTTAATCTGCAGCAAATATTTGCATTATATATTTTCTGGTATGTATTATTTTTCTCTGTATGAAGAGATAATTGTATGCATAATGAACCTAAGGAAAAAAATATGTGTACAACACACTACTATGAGAAACAATGACAGCAAACCAGGACCATTAGTGCGTGAAGCGATGATGTTGCAGCCAAATATACTCCTTAAATTACAGGTCTGCTGCTTAAGGGTGGGATGCAGAATATAATTTTTGCAGCCTGGTTGCTTTGAGTGTACAGCCAATATTCCAGCTTTTGTGACTCAAGTGTGTGAAAGGCAGTAGCAAATGGCTGATTGCCTTTACGGAAACATTTCACTTCTCAATTCTCTCCTCTTCCCAACACTGAGGTGGAAGCTGCAACCATGGTTTCGTGTTTCACCATGCTTCTTCCAACCTCGAGCTTTGAGTTTTGGTTTCTGTGTAGCAAAGTACCACTCATTTTGCTTTCTGTGATCTCCATACCCATGAAGTAACGGAGGATTTTGTTGTATTTTATTGTTGAAGTTGCATATTTTTGTGTTGGAAACTGGTGACAATGAATAGCAAATCTGGTAAAGGGAGGTAAATAATTTGAGTGCTCTCAAGTAGCTTCTGCTTCTCGTGTAGCAGAAATGGCATCTAAGGTATGGATTAGCCTAGTGAGAAGAGGTCAGTGTAGAATCAGCTGAAGGATTTCCATTGAGACTGATGGCAAAATCAGAATCTGGGAAATTAACCTGTGATATCTATTTGCTAAAGTTACCAGGATGCTGGGGAAAAAAAAAAACAACCAGAGGGATTTGTTGTGTTTAGCTCTAGGGGGGAAAAAAGGTGAGAAAAATCTTCCAAGTACCTTACTGAAAAGACAAGCTAGAGTTTCTGGTCAAGAATATTACATCCTGTGTTTTTTTGTTACCATTTCTGTGAACACAGTTGAATTTCAAGCACAGACCTGGGAAATAAACAAGAACTTATTTGATGTGGGACTCTCATTAGTTTCTTCCTAACAGAAACAGTCTGGCAACGCTCAGAATATTAGTTAAAGGCTCAGGCAAAAGTGGGTAAAAATATTGATCGCATTCACAAACTCCAAGTTGGACACATAAATCATTATTTGGGTGCTGGGGTATCTCTTTCTCTACAAAGGGGTTTCTGAAATCAATGTATATAGAAGAATTCAGAACACTTCATGATCAAAATAGTGTTATTTACTAGCTGAAGTAGGCATAGCTGAATTTAGACACCACAGTTTGCAGATCTAAGCAGTAGTATTAAAAAGACAACATCAGTTTTCAGGAAAAAAAATATTTTTACTTTTACTAAAATTACCCAAACACGTTTTAATGAAATCTGCAATTTGTCTCTGAATATAAGCTTTTACTGATTAGTTGTATACCTAAAAACTCTGCATTTTCACTTTCTGCTTGCCAATGCAGAAATGTTCCAGGTTACTTGCCACAGTCGGAACAACTATAAATGCTGCTGAAAGCAGTTAGGTCTGGATGAAATATGAGGGACAAAACTACTGTTAAATTAATCATTCTCTGTACAAGTTTATGTCTCCTAGATATAAGTAATATTTCCGGCAAGATAGTAGGCTTGGAATTTACTACTGGAAAACTTTCATTTACTCCTAAAAGAAACTAAAACCAGAAAATTGAACTTCCATTTGAGAACATTACTTGACCACATTATTTTGATTTCAGTTATCTACCTGTGCAGATGTATAAAACCAAGAAATTCTCACTGGCCCTTGATAGCTGTTCTGAGGAGAAGGATCTGGGAGTCCTGGTAGATAGTAAATTATCCATGAGTCAGCAACGTGCCCTTGTCACCAGGAAGGCCAATGGAATCCTGGGCTGCATAGGGAAGAGTGTGGCCAGTAGGGCGAGGGAGGTCATTTTCCCCCTCTACTCGGCACTGGTGAGGCCACAACTGGAATNATTCTGTGATTCCATGAAAAATGCACTTGTTGGGGTTTTTTTGTTTGTTTTTTTTTTTTTTTTAATGAACAGAAACTCCGTTTGAAAACTACAAGGCTCAAATCCATACATGTTCTCTGAAGTTTTTCTATTTCCCATATGATATTGACAGAAGTAAAAAAAACAAACAAACACCACCCACCTCCCCAAACAACAACAAAACCCACAAAAACTCCCCCTAAAGAGTTAGAAGCTCATTTTGAATTTCTGTCATTGGATTTTTCCAATGAAACTGAAGGGAAAAATATTTATTTTTTCTTTGGCATATTTTTTGTCTTTTACTCACAATTTGTGCAGACTTTCTCCTCTGAAACTCTAGGGCCTGTAATAAAATTAGAAATCGTGGCAAGAAAGTCTGCAGGCCTGACAGAGGGACATATGTTGTCTTCCTTCAGTTATAGATCTGTAAGCACTGAACTGCTCCCCCCCCTGAGATTTTTACTGTGAGCCAAAGCTCACAGCTCTGGCACTTTTATATCAGGCGAACTTCTGTAGGTCACCTGAGGATGGTTCTGTCGTCAGGTGTTTTGATGAGGATATATTTTTTGGTTTTTGTGTTCCTCAAAGCACAGTGGACAAACATCATCACACAGAGATTTCTCTTGGGCTTTTCTGTGTCTCCATCCACTTCTAAGAGTGTATCTTGTACTTTAATCCTTTGTTTCTAGCTGTTTGTTTTGTTTTCTGGCATCTCTGCTAGAAATGAACATGTAACAATCACCATTTCTGATTATCTCATACTGCAGGATGATATTATTTTCAAAATACAAAACATACATGGCAGTTACATAAATAATGTAAAAGGTAGGTCCATATCTGGTGTACACTAGAGTAATTCTGTTTACTTCAGAGAAGCTGTGACAATTTACACGAGCTGAGAATGTAGCCAAATATCTCCTAAAGTTATGACAAATTCTTGTTTTGCCTTTGTTGTGGTTTAACCCCAGCCAGCAACTAGGACCATGCAGCTGCTCACTCATTTTCCCCTGGTGGGATGAGGGAGAGAATTGGGAGAGTAAAAGTGAGAAGAAAAACTTGTGGGTTGAGATAAAGACAATTTAATAGGTAGAGCAAAAGCCACACACGCAAGCAAAGCAAAACAAGGAATTCATTCACTGCTTCCCGTTGGCAGGCAGGTGTACAGTCATCTCCAGGAAAGCAGGGCTCCATCATGCATAATGGTTACTTGGGAAGACAAATGCCATAATTCTGAATGTCCTCCACTTCCTCCTTCTCCCAGATTTATATGCTGAGCATGACATCATACGGTATGTGTTATCCCTTTGGTCAGTTGGGGTCAGCTGTCCCAGCCGTGTCTCCTCCCAACTTTTTGTGCACTCCCGGCCTACTCGCTGGCGGGGCTGTGTGAGGAGCAGAAAAGGCCTTGACTGCTTAGCAACAAGTCAAAACACTAGTGCGCTACCAACACCATTCTCATTACAAATCCAAACCATAGCACTACACCAGCTGCTAGCAAGAAAGTCAACCCCATCCCAGCTGAAACCATGACAGCTTTGATCTGCCAAGCAGTGGAATGGGGAACAACACCTAAGAGTCTTAACCTTCAAGGTAACATATTTGAAATAAGTCTTGTTCAAACCTTCTTTATAGTCACAGAAACTGATGCTGTACAGCAATTGAAATAAGCTGAGAAAAGAAATTCAGTATGAAAGCAATTGCAGTCGCGTAAAAGAAGCCCTTTTGCTTTTGTTTCAGTATTTTCTTTGCTTTTAGGTGTTTATATCATGTGCTGATGACCTTGAGAACAGATATATGAAAAGTTTTTCTTCCTTTGGATACTAATAATTTTAAAATGACATTTCTTTAGACAATTTTATTGAACAGTGATCCTAATAGGCTGCTATCTCAGACATAGTTTAAGCAGAGAATGAAGATTAAAGCCCACATTTGAAAGCGTGACTTTTAAATTCTAGCCTAGTTTTACTTATTGCACCCTCTCCAAAGCCAGTATTTCTTGTAAAAATGAAAATAACACTCTCTTTGTGAAGTCTTAATAGTATGAAAAATGAAGTGTTTTATAACCATTTTTATGCCTTCAGATCAGGAATTTTTCATTTATTTTCAAAGCTCAAAGTATCTTCTGCTATGATAGCCAAGTAAGCTAACCACCTAGTGCTTCAAAGCATACAAAAGGGGGGTACTAGGCACTGGAGTTTGTGATGAATTCAGTTCTTGTCATATACCACCTGCCAGGGCATATAACAGATCTGTAATAGGTTTCTTACCTTTTGCTGTGCAGTAAATGGATGGATAGATTAGGTCTGAGACCAGTGAACCATGGAATCAGAGGTTTGCTGAAAGGAGTTTATTACTCTTTAATATTATTCTTGGTCTGGTGTCAGCCAAGAGGGATGAGCTAGATTATCTGAAAGTAAGCTGGATGCCAAAATCAGCATTCTCCTCATTTATCCACCTTAGTCTTCACAACGTCCACTGTATGTATTATGAAGGTTATTATAAGTGCCTGATGGAGACATTTTGTTTTGCTGCCTTTTAATTTGTCTGCTAGTATTAGAACTAATTACTAGACACTGAAGAGACTATTTCACTGTTTACTGCCACAGCAAATCAATTTGTTGTGCTATATGGACAAAAAAAAATTTGGAGTGGAGTGATGTGGCTATAATTTGTGAACATTTTCTGTACCACCAGGAAAAGTATAGGTCGTCTTAGCTTGGTTGATCAAGTGTAGGGAAAAACAGATGGGCCCGGAAAGTGCAGAAAGGCAAAGTCATAACAAGGTTATAGTTCATGTATTGTAGCTTGCCGTGAGTAGTAATTATTCATAGATCACCTGTGATGACATCAAATTTCCAGCATGTCAATGCAACTTAGTTTGAGTTCACAGTTGAAATTACTACAAGTGCTACTACTGTTATTTATTACTGTTATTTATAGTACTGTTATACTACTGGTGAGTTGGGCAGAGAGAAATCTAATGAAGTTCAACAAAGGCAAGTGTAGGATACTGCACTTGGGGAGGAATAACCCCATGCACCGGTACCGGTTAGGGGCTGACCTGCTGAAAAGCAGGTCGATGGAAAGTGCCCTGGGAGTCCTGGTGGACAACAGTATGACCATGAGACAGCAGTGTGCCCTTGTGGCCAAGAAGGCCAATGGCATCCTGGGATGCATCAAGAGGTGTGTGGCAAGCAGGTCATGGGAGGTTATCCTCCCCCTCTACTCTGCCCTAGTGAGGCCACACCTGGAGTACTGTGTCCAGTTCTGGGCCCTCCAGTTGAAGAAGGACAGGGAACTGCTGGAGACGGCACAGCAGAGGGCTACGAAGATGATTAGGGGACTGGAACATCTTTCTTATGAGGAAAGGCTGAGGGACTTGGGTGTTTTTAGTCTGGAGGAGAGAAGGCTGAGGGGGGATCTCATCAATGCTTATAAATACTTCAAGGGAGGGTGCTGGGAGGATGGCACCAGTCTTTTTGCAGTGGTACCCAGTGACAGGACAAGAGGTAATGGGCACAAACTTGAACATAGAAAGTTCCATCTGAACATGAGGAGGAACTTCTTCACTTTGAGGGTGGCAGAGCACTGGAACAGGCTGCCCAGAGAGGTGGTGGAGTCTCCGAGTCTGGAGACATTCATAACCCACCTGGATGCCCTCCTGTGCAACCTGCTCTAGGTGTCCCTGCTCTGGCAGGGGGGGGTTGGACTAGAAGACCTCCAGAGGTCTCTTCCAACCCCTGTGATTCTGTGATATCTGTGATTTGTGGGATAGAGGGGAAAAGATCTTGGAAAGTGAATGCTAGTTTGTTTTCTGTGCTTTCAATTTGAAATTAGAATAGTATACCCAATATTTTGGGGATCAGAATATTTATCTTTTCCTGAATTTGCTTCCACTTAATAAATGACCTGATTCCCTTAAATGTAATAAAGTGTTATGCTATGCTAAATTACCTATGACAGTTTGTCATAGATTGCTAATTAAGTGTAGTCCACATTCATGCTATCATCAGCTATACTGACAAATGACCTCACATATAGCAAAATGAAGTTTGATGTATATGTTTGAAGTATATGTTGATCAGACAAACATGAGAATGTCACAGGCTTTAAGAAACAAGTATATATAGGTTTCATTCCTTTTTATTTGAATGTTGTTAGCAGGTACCACTTATTAAGACTTAAAAAGGCAAATTTACTAGCAGTGTAAAGATAAATTGCTGTTTCCCAGCCATGCTAAGCATACAGTCTTCCCGTTTGGTATTTGTGTCTTATTTTCTACTCCTTATGGCTGGGCATCCTGGGGTGTCCACCTCACTGCAAAGACAACTGAAGACTCCTACTGCCCAGGTACACTTGAGGATATGCTTACTGTTCCAATCTACTGGGAAACAGAAACTTATTCTCAACAGTTGCCTGCCTTAGTAATGTTTCTGTCTGGGAGAACATGAATTTTATTTGCCACTGAATCTTTGAATTTCTGAGAGGACAACGCAAACATCTTTGGGTTCCAAGTCAGTAATGTTGTCCACATTATGGCAGAAGAGCTTCTGCTCCTAAGCACAGGATGATGTAAGATTTTAAAAGTCTACCTCTTCTGTGCGTGAGGATCTATAAAGTTCTGGTGTGTTCTCTTTTCCAGCTTGTTATTCAAATGGAAAACACTCAAATCCTTACACGAGTAAAGAAGTTGAATATTCACAGGGAGTAAACGAGGGAGAATAAAGGAAGCCATCCTGAAGGGGACTAAATATTTTTCTTATTACTTGCTGGTCTGTAGAATACCTCCCTTTTTCTGAAGCTGAAGTAGGAAATACTGGTATATTCAAAAGCACAATTTGTTTCATATGTGGTCTGGAACATTAAATAGAAAATCTGGTTTGTTATGTACTTAATCAACTGAAATCTGGATTATGTAGTGTTGGAACTAAATTGGTTAGCTACTCTTTTCCAGGAGTAAAAATGGTGGAGGGAAGTAATATAAGTAGTTTCATTTAGCCACTTTCTATAAATTGTATCATGAGAGTCATAATTTAGTTTCTATTTTAAAATTTTCATCTTTGTTTTAAAGACAATGATGATGAGAAGTCTAAACAATGTTATATATAAACAGTCTTGTAGACTAAACCTAACATGTTATACACATATATACATATATCTTTTTAAATACAACCAGAAATCTTCAATTGGATTGCATTTTCTGTCTTTTAAGAAAATTGCTTTGTACTGCTATTTTCAAAAGAAATGCATAGAGCAAGGATGACAAAACTTTGCATTCAATTAGTAACAAACATGAGTACATTCACTTATTCACACTTTTTGCAAGTTGTGAAAAGAGAAACTGACTGTGCACTTCAACTAAGAATTCCATAGATAAGTAGAAGTAGCTTTTTAAATTTGGGGTTGGTTGTTGGTTTTTTTTTTGTTCCCCCCCCCTCCCAAGACCATAAAAATTGGTCTTATGATCTCAGGGAATATTGATAATACCATGCCTTTTTTTTTTTTTTTTTTCCCTTTTCCTCTTTTCTTATAATAAAGTTGTCTTACAGACTGTGAAAATAGGGTAAACAAGAAAGTATGGACTAAAGCATTTGTAGCCTTATATGAGTGTCTGAGTTATTTTCACCTTGGAAGCCAGTAAGATAACCCCTTTGGGTTTTTTTCCTTTTTTTTTTTTTTTACGCTACACATACTGAAGGTTTTCTGGCTGTATTGATTTAAAGCTATTGAGATACTTAGATATTTTGAAAACCATGGATTGCGTGTGTTAGAAGAGAGAGCACAATGGGAAATGGCCCCTACAGCCTACTCAGCGATCAGAGGCAATTTTTAGTCATTTTAGCAGCTTCAGACATTAGTTTTTGTTCCACTTTACATGCTATACTGTAAATCATTCTAATGATTTTCATCAGAAAGAACTGGAGACTATTGTAAAACATAAGGAGACATCTGGGGCTTTTTTTCTATTTTTTTGTTAGTCGATGTAATTTAAAAGGTGGGTTATAATAGCTCCATGAATATCTACAATCAAGACTAAGTATAGGTTTTCACAGTAGATGGAAGAAAATGAATTGGTTTAACTTACGCTGAAAGATTTGGTTGTTTCCCATCTATAAATGGGAATAGATGGTAATAGATCAGGCTTAGACTAACAGATTGCTTCTAGTCTGATTTAAGATTAAGATTTGGATGCAATGTTTTTTTAAATCTGGAAAATTCGTGCTAAGAGATTTTAAAAATCTTGTGCCACATTTGAAAGGAACCTGAATATCTACATAGTCCTGTGCTGGTTTTGGTTTTGAACCCCAATAAAAATATAAATGAGATTCAAATGAGGTGAATATTGCTGTGGTATGATGTTCACTGACTTTTTTTAAACAGTTGCTTTACAAGAACTGCATTTTACAACCTTAATAAAACAAACAAACAAAAAAACCAGCACAGAGATTTGATAGAATTGCTGCTTTTTTCAGTTTAATGTATTTTTTTAAAAAATGCCTATTCTTTAGAATTTACCAGACCAAAATTAAAATTAAATTAATACAGTTCTTAGGAGCAGTAGGAATTGAAAAATATGTAATTTATGCTGTATCTGGAATATCACCAAGGCAAATCTGTAGCGGATCAGTTTGCTTTAATCTTAAAGAAAAAATGATTTTAACGTAGTATATCTTTTTTTTTGGATGGTGGACAAAAATGTTTCAACTCTGTTAGGTCGCTTCTGTCATTCAAGTTATTTAGTGAAAGAAACACAGTTGCTGCATCTACTAAAACTTTGAAACAAAGGTAATTTACAAAATATCTTTTCTGAAATAGAAGTGAAGAGCATTACATTGAAAGAAACCCTAAATAGACCCCAACCTCACCTGCTTTCCTTTCCAGCACTTAGTACATGACTCAGTTCATAGATAATAAAACAAACAAAACCATCAAAAAAAACCCCAAACCAAAAACAGTGGATGAGAAATAGTATTCACTTTTATCAAAAATAAATACTTTAATGTATTCAGAATGAACGAAATAGCAGTGCAAATTCTTCTGTATATAAGCATCAGTCATAACAGAATGCATTTTTTTTCCAGAAAACTAGGGTATTAGATATGAATCCTCTGTGGAGCATTATTATTATACAAAATTTTAATGTAAAACCCAGATTAAATAGGCAGCCAGGTAGTGAAAACTACCAAGCAGAAAATCCATTAAAATATAATCATACTTTTCTTTGCTATTGGTCCAAAAGATACAGATAATAATAGTGTTCTTACAATGTTATGGGTTCCTTCATGTGTAGAATATGTTGATAGCCAATCATACTTTATTTTAGACTGAAGCAGGTTAAGAGGAGCATGTTTGATCTCACTTGCAAAATGCAGGTCTGCATCTGTTTCTAGAGCAGTTTTGTGTGTATTTCTGGAGTCTTCTATACAATTCACAGAATATTGAGGTCAAAGATCCAAAAGATGAAAAATTTAAAGAAGGGCTTACCCTCTTCATTTTCATTTTGCATGAGAACATACCAGTGGATGACTGGGGACAAACAAAAGGTCCATACGTCCTCTGACCATCTCCATTTAGCCATCTGATAATGCCTAAAATCAGATGCCTAGAGAAGATCATATTAATGAAGAAAAGGTAGTAAGCTGAAAATATATGTGATATCAAGTGGTATATGGACAAATTAATAGAAGAAGAATCTAGAAATTACTATTAAATATAAAAAATATGCCAGAAAGCATTTAAGTTCATGTAAACTTTAAGCACACAGCATCCCGTGTCAAGGAGTTGAGTGGGGAAATTCTGCCATATTGAAGTACAGACTCAAGCACTGAAGACTAAAGGGTCATTCACTTAATAAGGGCAAAAGGAATTCCCAGGCTTTAGTAAAAGTTGAAGTGTTGTCCTGCAATATAAAGGGGTAGAAAAGAAATGCAGAGACTCTTCAAATCCTTCAAATGAGGGAATTTTAATACAGATACAACTTAAAGTTTTATTTCTAAGAATACAGAAAAAACGAACAATCTGGCTGAATAAAATTGTATTATGATATTTTAACCATAGAGAAGACGCTGGTCATCCCTATTGTGTAGGTAACATAGCCTACCAGGCCAGTTCATCTGGCCTACATTCAAACCAGTGAGTCTCAGACAATAAAGTGAATTGGGAAGGCTCTTCATTGTTTAGTTCCACTTCTTTGAATAGCAGAAACAAAGAGCTGATTGAGGAAAGAATTTTGCTTATGGAATGATTCCATCTGTAAGAATGGATGCAAATTGATTTAACTGTAGTTATACTGGGTACGTATCCTTCTTTAGTTGCATG
Organism: Burhinus bistriatus; assembly: GCA_013397275.1. NCBI lineage: Eukaryota > Metazoa > Chordata > Aves > Charadriiformes > Burhinidae > Burhinus > Burhinus bistriatus. Next base: position 50,583 of record VYXH01011732.1, on the reverse strand, counting down.
CTAGAGATTTTTTGTGTTTCTCTTATGGAGAGTGGCATGTTTGTGCTGCAGTGTACCAGAGGGTCCTGTTCCCTCATTTCAGGGGCCTGACAAGGGCACACTACAGCTTCAGTCTGGCCCCAAGCCTAGGTTTCCTTCCCATGGAAATGAAGAGGACAGTTTGTGCACGTCTATGTCTTACCGCAGTGTGGGGCCAGGATGTGGTCAGGGCATGCACTCACCTCTGGGCATTCAGAACCACCTCTGCGTCCAGCAGGTTAGATGTAGCCTGAAACGTTTTCTGGAGAAGCCTTTTCTCCTGAAACCCAAAAAGCCATCCTTTCAACTTTGGCAGCCAAGCTTGCATAATATGAAGATAACCAGCCCCCTTCTCTGCTCCCCCACAAGCACGTGCTTTGCACAGATTATTGCATTGGTCTATTTTTAATTTATTAACATGTAAACCCCAATATATATTTTCCTCATTCATGAGCACAAAAGTAAAAATTAAACAAAAAGTTATGTGTCCCCTCAATAAAGCACTATGAATAAATAGATGCAGTAGCACAGCATCAGAAAAAAGGAAGTTTTTAGTGCTATATATCCCTGCTAGGTGGTATATTTGGGTATGATACTTTACAGAGACCATTTTGATCTTGTCAGTTCCCACTGACTGGAAATGCCAAGGAAGTTGCTTAATTTTCCAGCTGCTCTATTTTCCTATGCACAACTCCCCATCCCATAGGAATATTGTAAAATTAAATTACTTGGTGATATCAAAACATTATGAAGGTTTAAAGCATTGTAAAAGTGGTTAGTAATGCTGTTTTACATTATTTCAGGAGTCTTGCAGATAAATAAATGATTGTTCTCTTTTTATTAATGACACCACCAATTTTCTGTCTTGTTGAGTATTAATAAATACTCTTCTACTACTGTATATTGTTTACTCTCATTTGAAAGGATTAGTTATTCTGAAGCCCCTTCAAGGAAAAAGTTGCAATATTCAAAATGTTTTTGCAGCAGTCAGGCAATAATTACACAATATTAAGGGCCCTTGTGGCATACTACTGAATATTTGCTCTTCTTTTCCTTTGAGACAAGTTTCTGAGTATATTTAGAACAGTTAGGATTCTTTCTTCTTTATACGTATTAGATTCTAGCTTTATTTGTTTTATCCTTAGTTTTGGTTTTCCAGGTGTGTTTTAGGCTTAACAATAAATGATGGGAAACATAATAAATTTAATGAAAGTTAAATATAGATAAGTTGGAAATTCATCACGGTATTTGCAGATTTCAGGCTATGTTGCTCATCAACATGGGAAAATCTTACAGGAAAGGAACTGCTTACAAGAAAATTGTGCAGATTGCCTAATGAGTTTCTTGCAGCATATATCAAAATAATATATCTTGATTGTCTGTTGACTGTGTTTCCTCCTCCCCCTTTTGTTCCTCATAGTCACCCCAACAGCAACTTCTGTGACCCCAGTCATTCCTTACTTACTGTATTAGTTCTTACTGTGACTTTCTCAGAAGGTAAGAGGACAAAATTGTCTATGACTACTCTGTGATCTCCCCCACTTCACATGAAAGAGGGGCAATGCATTCTGGAATGGTTTTGCAAAAAGAGGAGGAACACAAGAGACTTGCAACTTTTGACAAGGCTAGATTTGTGTTTGGTGGGATGAAGTGCAAAGGAATTGTTCTCTTATCTTTTGAAGTTTCCACAACGCGTGTTACTAATAAGATCTTTCTGAATAGTGCACTATGTGCTAAAGCATTTATCAAGTTAAATCCCAATGTACTTAAATAGCAACTCTCCATCTAAAACAAGAATGAGGAACACATGGTTTCATTTTCTTAAAAGTAAACCCACAAACTATCTATGAACATCAGTTGGGATATTTGTGGTGTTGTGATATTTCTAATTAGGGGTAGTAAAAGCTAACCATCTTGTACAAATCTTATGCTTCTAGATAGGAAAATTTGTAACAGTCCTATTTACCATACTGGTTTTTTTTTCTCTGATACAAACTCTGAGTGGATATCTATTTCTGTTTTCATAACAACATCTCTCTACAAATATCTAAATTATCTTGGGTAATCAACATTAAACAGATTTCTAGTTTTGAAAAATAAATCATTTTATTATTTCATAGAAAACTCTCCTGAATGTTATTAGTCTAAATATGAAATCTAAGTATCCATTTCTACATGTCTTTCAAATCAGAAATCATATTACGTTGTACTCAGCTTACCAAAAGACAAAAAGCTGGCTTAGCTTCCTCAGAAGAGACAATAACTTCTATAGAGTTATAAATAAATATCATGCTAGTAGTCATGCAAATTGCTGATTATTATTTTTTTTAAAGGCTATTAAAAGTTAAAGGAGTTAATGAACAGTTTTATTCATAAAGAGCGAGATAAATGTGTATGTTTTTCCACTTTATAAAGTTCTTTCTTTTCTCTGATTGTTTTGTAACATTGAATTCGCACAGCATTTAAGTTGGAGGTTGGATACAATATTGGAAAATCCATTTTCCACTATGATATCAAATGAATTGGAATTTCTTTTCAGGCAACTGCATGTTGGGATTTAGTCCTGAAAGGTCCAACATGCTATTGCTCTTAGTCTTGCTCTTTTCCATTGCAACACTTCCTAAACAAGATCTACCAGGTATGTCAAACAATTAAGGTGACTAGCTCTTTCAAAGTTTTGGTTAAAGGGAGCATCTTAAATATTCTGGTTAAAATAAGCTCATGACTACTGGACCTGAAAACCTGACTAAGATGCTAGATATCTCTTTTTCTGTCCCAAGAAGTTATTTTAACTGTTGTTATATCACTCGTCACTGCTCTAGCATCTAACTCAATTTTGCTTCATTAATTACCACCTCAGAACACCAGAAAATTGCAGGGTGTTTTTTTTTTAGTAAGTATGCATCAATGGGATCTGTAATGGATTGTCAAACACTTTTTTTACCTCTGACCTCAGTGGAGATTGAGATCTGGTCACTTAGGTCAGTGCTGATGCACGTCGTTCCTTAAAACCCATCAGTATGATGGCAGACGCCATCCCCATTTGACAAGTATATCCTGTTGAGCCAGGAGACTGTTGAAGCTGAGCAGATCTTCACAGCTATTTCCCTCAGGACCCTTTAGCATTTGCTGTAGCCCATCATCTTTTTCTGATTTTTTTTTTAATTAATATATCTATTCATAATCTAAGTGGCAAGAATCTTCTATGGCCACTACCAACTAATATCTACAGTAAAGGTAACATAGTTAATTTATTGCAAATTAAAAGTTATTCTGTACCTGCTTAAAAAGTGAGGATGAACTAGATTGAATTGATGACATCAAAAATCAATAATAATCCACCGGACGCATAGGGAGAAAACATTTCTATTTATTTTTATATTAATCATAAAGATTCAGATGAGTTTTCATAAGGCCACATTTCTGGTCATTCACTACACATTAAACTAAGCAAATAGTTAAAAAAATTTATGAAACACAATCGTGCAGGGGTAAAAAGTCTGTACGAGCCATTGAGACCAGAAAATCATGATTAAATATATGTACATATATATACAAGATATATCATACTATCTTACTGACCATCTTAAAATTCCTTTTTATTCTTGTTTGCCCTGTGAATCTGAAATATATTCATCATGTATTTAAGAAGTTATGCCAAGTACTTTGAATATAAAAGGTACTAATTGTCAAGATGTTTGTGCTGATAGCTACATTGAAGTAATTTTGATCTAGCTGAATTACCAGATTTCAAATAAGACACTTTAGGCAAATCCTTACACGTTTTTCTACGCTGCAACAACTATGTATCTGAGAGATTTCACATACAATGAACAATGGTTCAGGTAATGTCACACACCAATGAATGACAATGGTTTGGGCTTTTTTAAACTGCAGTTCCAAGACACATACTGCCATTGTATGTCACATGATTCATGCATTTCTAATAAGGAAGGCTGCAGGGACCTAAAAATCAATGTTTTACTGTTTGCTGTTTACAAGATAAAGATTATACTTTAATTATATAGGCCTGTCTGTATTGCAACATGCCTATATAATTAAAATTCCCACGAACAGAATAGTCTGAAATAGCCTTAAAGTTAAACTTCCCCTTCCCTTCTTCCTTCCTCTTGACTTGCCTTTTTTTGGTCACTTTTCTCAGAGTTTTAAAAATACCTTTTAAAAAATTCATCATCGTTGTTACCCAGAGAATGGCCTGTTGTTATGATACTGAACTTAATTGTACATTGAGCACTGCTAACTAACGTAACTCCTACACTCTCAACTTTTCCATTAACTGCATGTTTCTTACAAATGAAAAGTTGTCGCCTCCCTCAAAGTGCTAAACCAGGTAATTCCTGAAGAACAACCAAAAAGAAAAGCAAGTTCCTTGTTAGTTGTTTTCTGTCAGACATGTCAGCTCAGTACTTGGCAGTCAAGATCACTCACTAGAACTGGAATACCAGTGTTATTTTTTTTTCTTTAATTTTTAACAGACTAAATTCTTTGTTGCTAGGAAATGCTATAAGTATTCAACTGTCGATAAAATTCCAACCCATTGTAATTTATCTACGCCATGCAAAGATAATG
>VYXH01011732.1:0-45938 GCA_013397275.1 Burhinus bistriatus | reverse complement strand
AAAAAAAAAAAAAATCCCTGTTTATCTACTGTGGAAAAAATACAGCTTATCTATGCATTCATTGTCTAACTTACTGCTCTGTGTAGCTAACAGCCAAAAATTGCTGTTTGATACTGATCTTATTGTTGTGTTAAAATCTTAGATCCAATTATATTCATTTCCTCTACCAAACAAAATATTAAGGGTGGGTTGTTTTTTTTTCCATTCCTGTAGAGAACTCCATGAGCAAATCCAATAAAGATTCTAAGTTTATAGCTTGCATTTTAAAGTACTACATATAGTATAAATATTTGTCATTTGTTTCATTGCAGTGCCTTTTGGCTTCATTTTGCTTGTCAGCCATTCTGGCAGATGACAGTTTTTAGAAGCTCCACAGCAGTTTCATGAATGCTTCTGGGAAGCTTCTCGGATGTAGGCAACAGCATGGAAGAAAGTATCGATGTGTTTAGTTTAGCTAGTGACTGATTGCCACTGTGAGCTGATTACTCATGGAAGCTGAGCTTTTAGTACTGGGCATGGCTTTGAAAGTAAAGCAGTCGGATAACGTGTGATCTTAGGAAAAGGAGGGCTGCAGAAAAGGATGGTGAGACAAAGCAACAGGCAGGATGAACTCTGTTACGTGGAAAGACCAAAAGTGGAGATAGGACTACTATGGTTTGCCAAAGCATGAGGAGAGATTGCTCTTAACTATGTCAGACAGGGCTTATCATACCCTGTAAAGTAACATTGTGTTTCCCTGGGTCACTGCAACAGCATGTCCAGCTCTGTGCTGAATAGCACTATAGCCTGCCATTTTCTCTTCTCCTTCCAACACACATGTCAGGCTCTGCTTTCCATGGGAAAAAAAGCTTTGACTGACAGGCTCAAGGTAACTGCTCAGACAGGCTCCCAGTACTGTGGGGTGCATGCTGGACTTTGCTTGACTCACGGACTGTATGTAGCCTGAGGGACAGATNTGGCCACACTATTCTTGATATGGTATTATCTCCTGTAAACCAGGGAAAGAACAATTAGGGCATCGTACTTTTATTTAGAAATCATTTTCCTGTCAGAATATCCTTCATTAAGAGTCACTGAAGGAATCATACTTTACACCCTTTGTGGCTGCCTTTGGATTTCTGGAACTGAGTAAGAAATAAAAGTAAAGAAAAGAAAATAATGGACTAGATTATTTAGCAGAGATTTAAGGTGGAGGGTCTTGTGCTCAGAAGTGCCCTTGACAAAGGAGAATCACTGAGATAGTAGAGAGCAGAATGAATGACAATTAGTTATAAATATTAAACATAAAAAGCATACAGATATTGAGAAGACTGTGATATATACAATCATATTACCATGCAGGAAAAACAAAACCAGTCATTGGGGTGGGGGATATGTTTATTTGCTTTTTAAAAAGCTAGACAGCCAGATGAAGCAGAAAATTGTTTGATGCATTGGATTTGTGGACTGATTTAGTCTTCTGCATCAACGGGAAAAAAAAAAAAAGACACTTTTTAAAATAAAAATGAAACTTGAGAATATTACAAATACCCTGTTAAGAAGTTTAAAGAAAAAAATAAAAGGCCAAGAAACACATGCCAAGGACAGGTCTGGAGAGGCTTGTAAGGTGACATGAAACTAGCTATATAACAAATAAAAAACTTCTATACATATTTTTAGTAGCGTGCTTTCATCTTCCTCTAATAATACAGTTTTTACTCCAACTTTCTCGGAGACATTATGGCTCATAAATATTCATCGTTTTAAAGAAATTACGTAGATCTTGTTTTAAAGTCAATATTGAGTTTGTTAATGAAAATGACTCAGTTAATTAACTAAATGGCATCCTAAACCGAACTTATATGAAACTCTTTCTCAAACTGATTGTTTTTCATGAAGAAATGATGCATAAAAATTAACTTTTCCCCCTTCCATTTTAAATCATTCTTTTGTACGTGCTCTAGGGATGGTGATTTTAAGCAGATAAAACTTTCTGAACAGTGACTGTAAGAATTGCTGCTTTATGCAATCATCTTAGTAGTAGGATGGAAGTATCAGTTGTGATTTATCAATAAGTCTGGATTGAAGCTTGCATTTAGTAGTTGTTATGACTGTAGTTATTTCTTTATTGCCCAACTCCTGGCTTGGACAACATGAAAACCTGCTTTCAGTACAGTTATGCTGTGGCCTGACTGCAGTGTAGTCACCTGTCTCCTTTTTGCCCACTATTTGTATTTTTGCAAAAATTGAATAGCAAAGCAGAAGCTGCTGCTTATTTTACATTTAATAAGGAAAGCAATTCATACAGAAAGCTATACATTCTTCATTTTTCTGTATGCAAACAATTGTGATTTTTTTTCAAACCTGACACTACCAGTTATCCTAGATTAGAAGTCCACTTTCATAAAGTCCTTTGTGTATCAAAGGGACCCTCCCAAGCAAGGAGTACAAGAAAAACTGTTAACAGTCTTCACAGATACCCCACAACGTACTTTTGCTCCTATTCATTGCAGTTTATTATAACTTATCGTATTATGCATATCAAGAAAGCTAAATTTTAATCCATTGTCAGATTCATCAAAATAAGATCCTTTCGTAAGTGCTGCTCTGTTATTGAGAGGTTGGTGAGGCAGCTAGCAAGGGAAAAGGGGTACCTTATCTAATATTGAGGAAAAAAAAACATTTCCACTGCAGTTAAAATGTTGGAAATTGAGATTTCTTTTCTCTCCACTCACCATTAGGAAAATTGTCCATATTCTTTTTTGATATGTTGGGGACATGCATCTCCTCACCTATATTTTCAAGCAGCTGGGTAATTATTCTCTCTTTCGTCATTTCAGGTAAATAGGAAATGACCTTGACATTGACTTGTGAGAGAGAAGGGAAATACTCAAAATCAGGCATTGGTCACTTGAAAATTAATGTATGCAAGTCATTTCAGTGGCGTTCCTTACTTTTATCAGGTGGCAGCTGCTGATAATGATAGCGATGCCTTATGTAATATAATTTATCAAGTTCATTCATTTGCAATAACATTTCTGACCTCTGCAAAACTATTCCCCATTGTTCGTTCTTTCTTACTTACTGGCTCTACCTAATTAGTTTCAACTTTTTCATTTTGAGCATTGTTCCTGAGTTAAATGATTGAACTGTAACTCCACAACTATTATTTTAATTGATACTGCTTTAATTGAATCTGCTTTCTGGATATTCATCAGGAATTAAACAGAACAGGGACACAGAATATGATTTTACATCAGGTGACAAACTTTATACAACTTGTTCCTCCCTTTATGCTTATTTTTATCATATGAATTGGTATTTCTTTCCGCCTGCTCAGCTCTAATTCATCCCTTAGTGCATACACACAACTAAGTGTATAGAATAAAAAATAATTATCTAAAGCTAAAGTAGGAAATAGCAGTGTAAAACTGGAGCATGTGAAATGATCAAGGAGATTTGTACTGTCAAGCTGAGCGTGTGTATTGTTTTGGGGATGGAAAGAACATAACAGTGTATAATTTAGGCTTCTTGTGAAGGAAGATCATCCAAGACATGAGGCTCAGATGAAACTGAAACAAGCAGTGCAAGCAATTTTAGAATTCATAAGAAGAAGAAACAAAAATACTTGGATAAAGATCTAGACATTGAAAAATAGGCAATTAGTCAAATTTCACAGAGTATTCTCACGTTGTGAGAGATGTTGTTATCATTTCTATGATGCTAATATATTTGTGATGTTTTTAGTATTTTAATGAAAAGGGCAAAAACCGGAATACATGAAATTAAGTAAGTCGGAAGTGGTCTGATAGTTTAAAATTAGAACAAAATTAAGTATTGTCAAGACCTGTGTCAGTTGGTAAAATTAGTCTCTTCTACTGTTTCCCAATTTTGAGCTTAAATCTTTTCTATTATTCTGTTACTAAGCTTCCAATTAATCTGACTTAATTAACACTTGAACTAAACTACAAAATTTCAGATGCGTCACATGCTTTGAGATTGATGTTTTGACATATATCTTTGAAATTATATAGTACTTTGATGTTGAAATCAGAATTTTTTCTTTGAAGGAATAATCCATACTTTTGTTGTCCTTTGCACTTGCAAATTTATTTTTTGCCTTTGTTTGCAAACCAAGGTATGTTTTCCATGTTGATCTGCTGCCAAATAAGGCAAAGTTGAAAATACATAATTTGTATGCAAAGAGCTAAGTTAGATTTTTTTTTTTTTTTTTTTTTTTTAGAAAGATGTTCCAATTGAAGTTGTCCTTTCTTCAGTTTTTTCTTTTGAACCCTGTCTTCCTCGCCAGCCTATAACACTTTTTAATCAGGCCTGTGTCCATTCTTAGGCAGGTTTGGGGAAAAGCATCTAATATGTTTGCTCTGGTTTTACTCTTTTGCAGGTGTTGCCTTATGGCCACTGTTCCTATTGGTCTTCCCCCTTAGAAAAGGATATCACCCCTTCTCTGAAAAAAAACAAAGTCTTTCTTAAATAGGAGGGAAAAACATAAGATGCTAAAAGGGGATGAAGCTGAATAGACACCGGATGGTTACCCTGGGATAACAAATGAGTAAAAGCAGGATGGAGGGAGGAAGGAGTTCAAATGTAAAAATATAGAAAAGATAATTGGACTGGGACACTTGTCATTGCTCACTCATCTCTGGATGCGTCCAAGAACTCGCAGAGAGAGAGCCCAGAGACAGCAGGGCAGTGAGATGGCTGTAGGTCTCACCAGCATCAGAATCCCACCTCAGGGGTGGAACTCTCGGAGCTGTGAATAACAACCCTGAAAGACTTGTAGGGAAGATTCTCGAGGGCCCCATCCCCACGCGCCCTCCTCTGCCACAGAAAAAGCATAAATCTGGACACCCAGTCATCACGTCCATGTCCACTACTCCATAGAGGTTTTCCCAAATTATGCTTCTGGTGAGCTGCAGAGTTAGCTCCGGAAACAAGCTGTCCCCCAAGAGACAATCTGCAGCAGTACCTTGGCTTGATAGGCAGACTTGTAATTAGCTTAAACTCATCAGGCTCTAATTTGATTAGCCAGCTTGACAGTTTGATGCCAGAGCAAAAAAACCCCCAAAAAACAAAAAAGCCAGCAAACGAAATCCCTGAGATCCAGAATGTAAGAGTCTGATTCCCACACAGTGGCATTTAACACATTACCTGGATCTTACAAAATATTGCCTTGTTAAATGCTTATCTGTGCTTATCTGTAACCCTAACGTGAGTTTGAGGAAAGTCCTTTATTTATTTATTTACCGTTGCTCTTTTGATCTCTGTGGTAAAAGTAGATGACATTAAATTTCTGTATATAATGAACTGATTCATATTGACCTATATTTCTTTTTTATTTTTATATTAATAATATCATAATTCTATGTTTGTGCTATAATTTTAGCACAGGAGCCAACGTGTAAGAAGAGGCTGCATTTACTTATATCACAATTTACCTCTTATTATAGGTGGGATTTATGTTGCTTTCTTTTCTTGTGTGATTATTTTTGAAAACAGTAAGTTGAAGTACAGTCTGTCATGAAAACCCAATCTTATATCTTCTGCTTTTCTGGATTGAATATACCTTGGTAAATAATTGGTTACTTCCCCCTACCCCCTGAAAACTCTACAAGTTTTTCTTTTTGTGTGTTGTGATAGACCCAATATGCTTGATTAATGTTGATTGGAAGCAGATTAATTTAAATTTCAGATCTTCAGAAGTCAACTTGGATTTTTATCTGCCTATGACTACCTATTTACTTTCAGTAGTATTTCTGTGGAACTTGTTTACATTAATATTAAAGCTACTAAACATTGGAGATTAACATTCAAAAGTTGTAAAAAAGATGAAACTAATCTTCTGTGAAATTAGGCCAAGGTCTGCACAGATACTGAGTTAATACATAAGGGAAATGAATGCATTTTTAGTTGTTTTCTTTCATATCTGAGGCCATACTGAAAAGCAGAATTTTTATTATATTTAACAAGATTAGGAAGATAGAAAAAGTAATTTGACTCATAGGTCAGTTTTTATTGAATGGGATATTATGGGGTGGCTATAGTGAACAATGGAGTTAATTTAATATATGGCAAATCAACTTCTTAAATTACAAATATCATTTAAGTGTGGTCCAATAAATTGTATGCAGAGTATATGTAGAGGGGTTATTTTGGTACCAACAAATCAGTATTTTCAAACCAAATTTGTAAAGAAATGTACGTCATGAGACAGTTGTGTTCTTACCATTCTCTCAGCTGCTGGTTTTTTGGTTTTGTTTGTTTGGGTTTTTTTGGTGGTGGTGGGGTTTTTTTTTGTTTGTTTGGTTGTTTTTTTTTTTTAACTCCATTGCTTTGTTCTCTGATGGGTTTAGACTTATTGGCTTCTGTAAAATACCATCATTAGAGATTAGAAGTTAGTACACAGCAGAAATACTTCTATAGCCAGGCAATATGACAGCAATCCTTCCGTTAATGCCTTTTAACTTTACAGGGAATTTGTGTCTATCAGAAACCTCATGTTTTGCTATTTTTAAGAGGGTCGCTTTAGTAAAAACATATGCTTAAAAACAATGAACATTGGCAAACCTCATTTTTCTTGAGGTGGAAAACTAACTGTACTTCTCGGCTGATTTTAATAATTTACTGCCATTGTGTCTTATCTCTGCCCAGGCCCTATATTTCCTGTTGTGAATTATTTTGTTTTAAAGTACAGATGGTTTCTCCCCTAGTATATGTTTGCAATGTTGCCCGTTGTGTAGTATAGTGACACCTCACCTCTCTAGCTATAGAAAACATCTCGGAAGGACAGCATGGAGCTTTGTGTTGGCTTATTTATTTCCAACCTGTTCCTATATTTACTCCAAGTGCTTGTGTACTGTTGGATTTGAACTGTGCCATTCACTGACTCTTAATTTCTAATATTGTTGGCACAGAAGAATGTACTCAGTTAAAAATTGAACTGCTTTGAATGCAAGTGGCCTGATCAGTACTGATGATATATTTCTTTATTATTTTTCTTTACTGTATGCATCTGCTTATTCATATTTGAACTCAATTTGCAGCTTCTAAACACCTTCTAAGAAAACACATGCTTATAAATGTCTAGATTCAAGAGGTCAAGAAAGGTTAGATATCATTCAAATGATCAATTCTATATTTTCATTATTGCTTTTCCTGATTGAAAGTTGACCTCAGCGTCACATACTGAGATAACACTTTTTTCATGTACTATGAGTAGAATAGTGGAATAACCCAAAAAATGAGAAACCTGATGCTAGGGTTTCGGTGTTTGGTTTGGTTTGGGTTTTTTTTGTGTGTGGGTGGGGTGTTGGGGGTATTTTTGTTTGTCTTTTGTTGTTTTGGGTTTTTTTTTAGTGGGGGGAAAGACTTGCAAGAAGCTTACCATAATCACTTGCTTGGTGGGTCTAATCTTTCCTTCTCTCCTTCCTACCAACGTATAAAACTTGGATTTTAACATTTTAGACAAGTGTATATGTGTGTAGTGTTAAATTGCTTTATGTTGCTTTTTTCCACCAAAAAACTGGCTTCTGTTTTTTTTTTTCAGGTTTCCAAAGATCTTCCAGAGAAACAAAAAGAAATAGAGATTCTGCTAAAGGATTTCATCGAATTTGATCAACATCTAAATCAGGTGATATTGTGGGTAACACCTGTCAAGAAACAGCTGGAGCTTTATAACAAAGTGGGTCAGCCAGGAGCTTTTGATATTAGGGTAAGTTGTCTTCCATTTTAAAAAAGAATCAGGATATTTAGCGGTCAAAAAGTCACTTGCAGCATTAGCTGTAGAGTTTATATTAACAACATTGTTTTGAGAAAGAAGTCAGCAATAGTCCCTAGAAGTTCAAAGTTCTATGAATTAAGGAAAAATTTATCCTTTTCCATGAAATGGTTTCTAGTGATAGGGGAGTTTAGAACCAATGATTCCAAGGTGAACTGTAAATATAATGTGTTATTTTTGCGGTATGATATACATGAAACAATAGCCCTAGAAGTTGATACATCAAATTTTAATGCAAAGAGAACAAAAACTCAAAACATCAGTGTCGGACCATTTAAGCTATTTAAGTTAATATGACTACATGAAAATCAGAATAGTTAGGGCCATATCATGGTTCTCATATTGCAAGGAAAGATATCTAATTGCACAGGTAACATTCCAGTAATCAGTAAAGCTGATTAGTAATTGTGAGCAAATATTTGTAATCAGATCCTTGATATGTATTTAGGTATTAAAAAAAAAAAAAGGCATGTATATGGGTTGAGTGAGGCCAGAGAAATTAAGGATGAAAAATACTGATTAGAATCAACTAGCCTGCTGGGTATATACTTAGGTCTTTTGGCCTTGTATTTTGTCTATGCATATATGAGCTTATCTTCACATAAACTGGGGGAATATTTAAAATAAAATAGCTTATTGAAATCCATGAAGTTTCTCTGGTTTATAGTAGCTGAGCATCTTGTTCACCTAAATACAGATTAAACAGAAGACACTGAGTTTTGTATTGATTTTGATGATGCAATTTTCAGTGAAAAAAGAAAAAAAGCTGTAAATATTTAATGATTTTCTTGCCTTGCATGAAATGGAATAATAGCTTCTTCTAAAGATGTGTGGTTTTGCTGAGCATGTTTATTAAATTCACTTTAACTTAGTTTCTTTTAAGGAACTGTTTTAATGCCAAAACACTTTTTATTTCATACAATCACGTTATATAAAACAGTGAATCTCAAGTCCTGTTGCAGTCCTATAATTGACAGAATGAGTTCAGCAATGACATTGATTCTCTTTTTAAAAGATAAAATTAGTATAGCTCTTTGCAAATGTCTGTATATATTCTCAACGAGTGACGGAATTTTGCTTTCACGAAAATTATCTATCCGTATTTCCTGTATTTTAACAAAAAATTTTAGATGATTCATCCATTTTTTTCCTTTATTTTTCCATTCTGTTTCTTTTATTTTGAGAATGTCTTCACCATTAAAGTTTATATAAAATAAAAACAGGGCTAAATTGCTGCAAATTTCGAGTATTGCTTTTCATATTGCTTGCGAAAGAAATGTTCTGCTTGGCTCTTTCAGCCCTCTTATGGTGGTACGACAGGAATATTTCTGAAAACCTGTTGAAAGAATAGAAAAAATTTAAAAAAATTCTGTAGTCCTGAAGTGATGGGATTAAATCATGTTTGTCTAGAGAAGTGGGGGAACAGTGAAGAGCTCCAAAGAAAGGCAAATAAAGTTTCTCTCTGTGAAAGGCCCTACCATATTTCTTTTATGAATAAATTTAGATCACTCGGATTTGAAGCTTGACCAGTTTTGATTGTAGATGAAACAGCTAGTTTTTTATACTGTTGTAAGGGCTGTAAGCATATGAAGTGTGTTAGCTTTTTATCTGTGTGTTATCTATCTGGATTGCCTTTAAAAGGCGTAGGTTTGACATCTTAAAATGTTGTTGACTGATAGTTTACCCAGACTGTAATTTTCTTCAAGACGATCTCTTACATTAAAGACTCTATATTAAATACCTCTGAAGGCAAATGTGATTCTTACAACTTTTTTAAGGTTAAGAATAAGCATAGTAAGAGTGTTGAGACTGCTAATCATGACAAAACATATAGCAGAAAAGAGTAGATATAATTCAGGAAAACAACCTATTTGTGACAATATTCTATTTTATACTCAACTTCAAGCCCGTATTTCAGACCTGTGCTAACATGCTGTCCTACACTGGGTGCTAACATGTGCATACACATGCTCTCAAATCATTGATGATGTGATTATGTATATTTTTAAATTACTATCCTGTATCGCTAATACTACCTTTAAAAAAGTAAGGACATTTGCATGATTACCTATGGAAGGGATGTATTCAAGTCTTTTGCTCTGGTATTCCCAATTACTGAATGCATATTCAGCATTTGTTCTGCTGCTGTTTTAATTCCTTCACCCATATACAGAGAACTGTGAAGTATCTTCTACAGGATTTAGTAACTCCTTTTTTTCAGAAACAAACGTGACTCTGATGATCACCTAGTAGAACAAAAAGGTTATTGTTAATATTCTTAGAAAAGAGATGGGATGAGAAATTTTACAAAGAATCTTTTGGATATTCTAAAAACCTGGAAGGTATGAAGAAGAGGTTTAAAACTGACAATGAAACTTGTGAATATAGCACTCGAGTCTAAAAGAACAGGCTCATGTAAGCCCTTAGGAAAACTTGACTATTTTTGTTATAGGATTTGACATAATGGCTTACAAATTTTAGTTTTAATTTCAGTTGGGACATTGTCTTTTATGACATTTCTGTCAGTGTTCTTCATATTATTACTAAGCCTCCATGGTAATGTTCTTCTCCTTCCTCCTCAGCATAAGTCCTCTCCTATCTTTTGTTTTCTAAGTTATTTATTTGGGAATAGAGTTCCAAAACTAACGTGAGTAGCAAAGATTTGGATATAGATTTTAAGTACTATAGGGATATTCACTTCTAAAAGCCACAAAATATTGGTGTTAGAAATTTTCTGGCCTCAGAAATCAATGATGAACAGGTGGGGTGGGATAGGTAGGAGAGAAAGAGGATGGGAATATGTTTGTTTTAAATGAATGCATAGGGTGTCTTTGAGTTATCAATCATATTAAAATAAAAAAAATTGTCTTAAGCAAGTTTCTTGCATTTTTACTTACCTGTAGCAAATTTCAGTTACAGAAATGTGTGGTAGCTGAAATTAAAACTTGATACACTAACCTAAGTGCATCTAAAACACTAATTAGAATTATTCTGACAGAATTTTCCAAAATACAGTGGTTTATTTCTCTTAAGACTGTAGTAACCTTCACTTTTGACATGCAGCTATAATCTAATAACTGCCATCACAGTTTCCTCCATAAATCCCAGAATATAATAAATGCATGTCCTTATCAGATAATCTGATTTAACCCTTTAAATAATCTTGATCTCTATAATACATGCATAATAAATACATAAAGGAGAATTTCTGTGAATTTCATTTGCACAATTCCTACTGATAACTTGCAATTTCTGTGAATTAATACAAATCTAGATGCTTATACATTTTTTCCCCTTGTGCAAAAGTCAACTATTAAAAATAGGTGAGAAGTCCCTTAAATTTACATTTACTTAGAAGAAAGATGAAGTAAAAGCACCAGCAGCGTTAACCTTTAACAGGGGCGTAAAAGCAATTCTATGACAGTAAGGCGCAACCAAAGGAGAAATTTTTACATATTGTTACAGACAGCTTCACAAAAGAGTTAGACTTTCAAGACCCAAATACATAACTGGGCATAGTGACAGGTGGAGAGTTTAAAATTCCTCCTGTAGTTCTTAAGACTGCATCTATATTAGTAAATAAGAAGTGGTCAGAACAGTTTTTTGGCCTAGAAGTCAACTGATGCAGCACAGCTTACATCCTTTCAGCAACACTCTTACACCTCCAAACAAGATAGTTGCATCCAAACTGCCTGTTGCTGCATCTGTGGCTCCTGCTAATGCCTGACCATGCCTGGGCACTGTTTCAGTGCACTTTGGCCCGTGCCAGAAGCAACACTCCCAATTTAATGGTGTGGGCAGTAATGCTGCAGAGCTTGAGCATGTGCCCTCACCGTGTTTAGTTCATTACTCCTGACATCATGTAAAAATTCAGGGAAGGATGCAAATTAGTTATATGAAAGGGAGAAGTTCAGTGTCACTGGTGTCATTCATTTTCTGTGCCATTTGACTTAGTCATGCAGTCTCCTTCTGCTCTCAGATCATAGCTCTGTGGATCTGTATGATCTCGGCCCAGGGCGCTGACTGTGTGCTTCCATGTAACATGAGGTTATGGACATGATAGCACTCACTCTTGGAGCAGTAGGACCACTAATAATGCTAGAGTTATTTCATTTAGCAGTTTTTCGGTTCCTTAAGAGTAGTCTCTTATGCCTCTGCCTTCGTACATATCCTTGCAGTGCTGAATCCAGGCTGGTACCACCATTGACTGTGACAGTGTCCAACCGATGCTCTGCAGGCTACCTACATCCTGGCTTTCAAAATCCTCAGTGTTGTGTTGCCCTTGCATTAGCACAGGATGACATAGTGCATGCTCTTGCCAAATGTAATGTAATAACTTATTTAAGAAAAGGCGCCCTGTCTCTTCCCCCATAATTATCAGCCTCCTTCGCTCCAGCCTTACAAAATCTTTCCAGATGCTTAATACCAGTTGTTTCCTAGATTTGTACCCAGAGTTTAGCACAAAAGTAGATAGTGGAACAGTCTCCTTTCTACTTCACTCTAATGCAGTTAGGAAACAGGAGATGAGAAGATGTAGATGTAAAGAGATGGGACAAGTCCAGCATGTTCCTTGGTCACCCTTGTGGAGTAGGACCTTGTGGTCGCTCAGGAACATTAGAGCACCTAGTAGTCCTATGATCTCTGGAATGCTTTGTGTCAGTTGAGGCTTTGGGCAACATCTTAGCTTCTAGATTTTATACGTATTTCAGTTTAAAAAGCAGCAAAAACATTAAGAAAAATGTAAGCACTATGAAATTGTTGAAGCAAAACTTTTTAAAGTTATTCAGTCCCAAGAAATATATTGTAATTTATAACAGCATTTACTATAAAATACATTCCCTGCTGAATTGAAAATTTTGTTTTCTTTCACCACATTCTGCTATCATAGCTCTACGCTTACTTTAAAGAATTACAACATGGCTTGGGAAATAGATATTAGGAAGAAATTTTTCGCTATGAGGGTGGTGAGGCACTGGAACGGGTTGCCCAGGGAAGTTGTGGAGGCCCCATCCCTGGGAAGTGTTCAAGGCCAGGTTGGATGGGTCTTTGAGTAACCTGGTCTAGTGGGAGGTGTCCCTGCCCATGGCAGGGGGGTTGGAACTAGATGATCTTTAAGATCCCTTCCAACCTAAACCATTCTATGATTCTATGAAACCCTAAGATCTGTCTGGATCCTAATGCAAACAACACTAGCTCCACTTCTGCCTTGCTTGTTGGGCTCTCTGGGGGTAGCCTTGTTTCTTTCAAGTTTGTGGCAGTTTTGTAGTATTTCAAGACGTATTTCCCATGGTATTTTGGCAGTTCTTTGGGCTAGAAATGTATGGGGAGGGGGATATCCACCTAACAGCAGCAGACGCTAGACTAACAGCAGAGCAAGCTGGGTAGCAGTTACTGAGGTGCGGGCATGCACAAACTTCTAATAGGATGGTCACCATTTTCTGCTTTAACCTAGACATCATTGACAAACATTCTGCCAGGTATTCTTTTTGTCATAAAGATTAACATAAACAAGAGCCCCTAAAACAAGCCCTCATATACTCTTGGAATGTTAAAATTTTGTATGAAAGACCTGTTACAAAGAAACAGTTCTAGCTATCCCATGATATATGGCAACCCTGCAGCTGACTTTGAACAGCTTGTCGTCTATCAGAAATGTGCATAGAATTAGTATAATTGGTCCCATATAAGGTCAGAAGATACTGCTCTCATCATCCAGTCAGACCTGCTCTATGAAGTAATCCTTTCAGTTTTCTGAGTTATTTCCTGCTTGAACTGCAGCACAACTTTCTCAAAAATAAACAAATCAAAACAAGACTTTCTGTCACTGCTTTGTTGGCCAAACTAGAGAGAGCTTCGATACTGCATTAATAGGCAGTAATCAAGTTTTCTCTTAAACTCTGTTTGTTAACCATCAGTACTGTTGTTCTAATTCGGACCACAAAGCAAATATAGAGTATCTAATTCGTATTAGTTCAAAAAGCAATTATTGTTGTGGTCAAAACAATTATTTTTGTGGTCTTGGCAATAACGTGCTTATCTTTAATCACAAGCTTATTTTGGCTAAGTCAGCTAATCAGAGCCTAAGTAGGTGGCAAATGTTGCTATAATGGAAGATATCGTCACTTCTGCATTGTCCCCTTAATGGAATATTTAAGGATATACATGAGCATTACAAAATGTATTTATTCTGATCCAGCCATCCAAATTTGATATACTTAAACCTTTTAGGGATACTTTATTCTAAACATGTGGATATAGACGTATACTTTACACTTTGAAACAGCTTTGCCTACGGCATCAACAATCTGTGGAGCTCCAGAATTATGGCTAAAGGAAGTTGTGCAAGTACTGACCTTTATTTTCTCCTACTGACTGTTCTGCTGAAATTTGTTTACTTCACCTGGACAAAAAAGAATAAGGGGAATCCTGGAAGGGAGACTAATGAGCGATGTTTCATTAGTTGTTTGGCAGCTTAAGAAAATACCTTCAGAAATTCTAACCAACTTTTTCTCTTGATTTCTTTCAATTTTCTTTTTCTTTAAATATTTATTTCCTCATAGTCCTGTTTCGTCCCAATTCTATGTATGACAGGACCCTCAAGTCATTCAGAATTTTGATTAGGTATTCCCAGACCTTTTGCTTACACGAAGAACCCCAGAAGGCTTTAAAGAACTGTTAGATTCAGAAGTCAGAACTAGAATTATAGGGCTTTTTTAAATATATAAAAATCAAAGTGACTGGATAAGACAAAACAGAAGTAAAAGCTTTCCTATCACAACCTACCGCAACTGTGACTAAGATAAAATTAACATTCTGCAATCTGTTATAGTCAGATTGCACTTTTTAAATGTAGTCCGTGTAACATTTGTGGAGTGCTAAGGCTTTAGAAAAATATTTTAGGCAGGAGTTAAAGGGTTTTTTACAGTCAAAAAAACCCAACTCGCTTGTATCCGATATGTATATGTATGCATACACACATGGTAAGTAAGTTTTATTGTGTTGTGACATAGTCAAAAAGAAATCATTAGCTAAAATAATTTTTAGAAACCCACATATGTAGAGAATGGAAAGAATATTGTCTAGTAAGGGAGAGATAAGAAAAGCTTACAAATAAGCTAGTGCTAATATGTTTTTAGTTGCTGCTATTTTTTAGCTGTTACTACGGATTATTTTCTTTGGTATTTAATGTTTGAAATCTGTGGGTCAGTATTTTTATAAAGTCAAGTGTCTAGGTCTTCTGAAAAATGTAAGTTTACAGATTTCTTCAGTCCTGCTCGATTGGCATAATAGAACATGCTGATTCTTTTTTTCTTTTCTGTCCAGAAGTGCAGTCCAGAGAAAACCACCTTAGTTAACCAAGAAAACAAGTAGCTAGTACTTTTGATAGCTTCTATTACTAATAGCAATATTTGGTTAATGACATATTCAATTAAATAATAATCTGTAGAAAGTATTCTAAGTTTCTGAGACACAGTGGAATTTTATTTACTGAATCCCTACTTCAAAGACAAAATTTTGAAAGAGGAGAAATGCTGCAGAATGAATTGAACAGTAACTTTTTAGTGGATAAAAAAATCCCTGGAAAATACTTAAATCTTGCTAGCAGCTTATGTCCTTTAATTCCAAGTTTTGGCTACTGGTAGTCCAGAAAACAAAGAATATGAGAAAAACTAAAGTCAACCTTCTGAACTTAATAAATATGGTGGGATTTTTCAGTTTTTTTTAATCAAGTAGCATTGCTAAGATTAAGTTAAGTTAATATGCCATTTTTACAGAATTTAAATAAGTAAAAAAATCATAATTTTACAAAGAAACCCTTCTATCTATGGCATAGAATCTACCTGTGGCATAGAATCAATGATCATTTTAATGATGGGTTTTCTAGTTGTCTTTAGAGAAAACAAGTAGTACCAAATTAGGTTTACATTGTTTATGCTTCATATATGATAACCTACCCTTACTCATAGCAGACTCCAAGTAAACAAGTGAATAGCACCGCATATAATAAATCAGTCTACTGAAATACTTTTAAAAGGTTATTTAACTCAGTAGCCTTGTTCATAATTGAAAATACCACTCATTATAGATTACCACTAACTCATTGTACATTACAATCTCCAAAATTGTGTCAGTTTTAACAGAGCCCGTGTAGTGCCAAACTGTTGTCAGAAAGAAAGATGTAGAAAACAAAAACCAAAAAGCAAATTTATATGGATTTGCAGATTTTTCTTTTACTGCCTGTATATTTCATCACAAGAATTTTTCCCCTTTAATCCTTGTTTCTTTTTCTTATGTGTAAATTTCCTGAGCATTCACTTACTGGTAGTCCTTGAAATGGGAAAAATTTGGGGAATAACAAGATCTAACCAGTATTGGTAGGAACATTTTGAATCTATTGTCAAAAGCAGTAGTGTAGTATGTTGCAACTGCTGGGCTCTGCTTGTTCGACTACCATTAAGGTATCTGTAGTTATGTATTTGGAGTGTGGTTTTGCAGTATGTGACCACAGCTAGCTATGGTGTGCCAAATCATTACTACCAATACATACAGTTTAGAGCAAGGGTTCAGAAACCCATGTAGATGTACAAGCAAATTGCATAAAGGAAAAATGGGCTGGGAAGGTTGCTTATGAACGGAACCTAAAAATGAAAAGATGTTTACAGCCTAGTAACCTGAAAATACAAATTAGGACTTTTTAAGAAAATTGTAAGTAAATGCATATGTGTAACTTCTGTATTTAAACACCTAACAAAGTAATCTTGGAAATAATTTAGTAAGGTGCATGTTAGCTCTGGTCCCTGTACAGTAACTTCAGTGTAAAAAAAAAATGCACTTTGATGAAAGAATGCTAAAAGTTACCAGCTCATATTGCACAAAAATAATTAGGAAAACACTGTGTCTCCCAACTTTTTCAGTCTCCTATGAAAACTGCTTGAATACTGGATTTTTAAAAAAATTCCCAAGCTGTCTCTTCCCAAGTGAATTTTAGCTTGAAAATATTTCTCCTGAGTTTCATTATGTGAACTGAATTTAAGTAAATTATTAAAGGAAATGCTAAAATTCATAACTTGCAGTATTTTGAAAAAAATAAAAAAATCAAAAAACCCCGAAGTATTTTAACCTTTTATTTAAATGTTTGTCCGAAGGGCAAATATAGATCATTTCAAAATAGAGTTATCTGGTGTTATCTGTTCATCCAAGGAATTAATATGGAGTTACAACCAGCATTTGTCTAACTTGAACTCGATGTTGGGCAGAAGGCTGACATTTGATTTCCAATCATTGTCTTTTCGAATTTGCCTGATTTTTACATTCAATGCATATATATATATATTATTCTGAGATTTATTATCTTTTCTGCATAATCCTATGAAAACAAAGTCTCCTTACCAGAGGTGAGGACCTAAAGATAGTAGAGAGCTTCAGGACAAATGCCTTTGTCCTGCTCTGAATCTCTGGAAAGTCACAGATGCACCAGCTATAATGTGCAAGACCTTGATAGCAGTTGGACAGACGGACAGTGACTGTCTGGTAAAAATCTTTTTTTGATGGTATGTCCTTTTCTGAATTTTACCACTTGAATTTTTGAACAGGGAGATGTGTTCTGCACTGTGGCTAACACTATCTGTTAGGCATACAGGTCTTGTGATTGTAGTTCCATGGCTAAAGTTTTGTTAAATTCTGCATTTTATGTGCTGTTTCACCTTCTGAGTTACCTATTATAGTCTCAAAATCTGCACTTAGTTTTTAATTGTAGAATTAATCTTGTTAAATTAGTCAAAGAATACATTAACAACTTTGGGTCAAAGTGTAGGTAAACCAGCATCTTTTCTTCTTTGCCTTTTTTTTTTTTTTTTTTTTTTTTAAAACGAAGAAATCCAATGTAAATCCTATTTAATTTCTTCAGTGTCAATATTTGACGTAGATATTTTGTGTTACANTGGGTAACCACGTTTTTTTTTTTTTTTCCTTTTTTTTTTTTTTTTTTTTTTTTAACAATGACAGCAACTGTAAGAGGTGCATAGAAGAATACTTATTAGTAAATGAAAATACTGATTTTTCACCCAACCTCATTCCATATTCCTCTGTATTCTTCTGGTTGAACATGCTGCACAGTGTAATAAGTAGATACATTAAGGTAACAGTGCTTAGGTTTTTTTCTTTTGCATTTTTGGAATTTATTTTAATAATATGCATATTACCACTGTATAAATTTTTGTGGGGTCTATTTGCATTCAATACTTTACTTCCACAAACTCTTTGCCATTGCAATGATTTACTCTTAGGGATCAAATGGCCTGGGATGCTGAGTTTGATTCCAATTCCCCTGCTGTTAAAGGAGGAACTGGAGATGCTCTATTCTAACCTGAACAGACAACCCTACCCTACATGTTCTATAACTGTCTGCTGATGGTACTCCTTACCTCTTCAGGAGAGCTCAGGATGTGTGGGATGGAAGGAAAGATATGGGGAGAGGGCATGGGG
The DNA here is from genome assembly GCA_013397275.1 of Burhinus bistriatus. Lineage (NCBI taxonomy): Eukaryota > Metazoa > Chordata > Aves > Charadriiformes > Burhinidae > Burhinus > Burhinus bistriatus. Next base: position 27,679 of record VYXH01011732.1, on the reverse strand, counting down.
GACAGGAGGGAGGTGGTAGTTCTTGCTTGTCCACCTCCTGCCACCTAAAAGCCTTAGGAGTCAGCATATCTCTTCCAGCCATAGGAGGAGGTTAAAGCTGCACTTCCTGGGAATTCCTCCAGGTCTTTTTCTCAGCACTACCGTTTCCCCTGGAAGACAGTTTTCCAGGGAGATTGTGATGGATGTAGGTGACTGCACATGATGAGGACATGGAGGGGATGAATAGAAATGCGAGTCCCTGCATTTTAGGGAATGAATGGAGAAATGACGCTCTGGATAGGGAGTGAGTTGACAAAATGCAGAAATTCCTGTTCCCACTTCTAGCTCACTGAAATCCTGCTGACCCTGGCAAATCTTCTCCAGACAATATTAAAAAACATTTTATGCTTTCCAGCCACCTTGCCTCCAAATCCTCTTGCAATCTCACTGCTCCTTTCTCCCTGCTTACTCAGTTTCCCAATCTTTTCTCTATACTCCCTCTTTAACTTCTGGGTTGTCACTCACCACTCCTGTACTCCTCTGTACTGGCGTCCTCTTCTCCAAGGTTTACACAACCTTGATTTTTGCCTGTACTGCTAAAGAAGCTTCGAACTGTCTCTGGGTGTAGTATTTATACCTTTTTAGCACCATAGTGGTCAATTGCCATATATTTAAAATAGCATATTGTGTTCATTTTTGGCAGATAGAAATAGGCCATCCTTAAAAAATTAAATGACTTTATTCTTAAAAATAACTTCTATTTGGCTTTTGTCCTTGATAAGCTTTGAATGACAATGGAAAAGCTGTCAGCTCTTGTCAATCACTTAATTATATACTTGACAGCCTCCAGTTAGAACATAAGAGAAGAGCGTGGCTGAGGAGTAGCAAACCTAATTGTAGACAAATAAAAGAAAATTCACCCCCACAAGAGAAAGAAAGCACTGACTTGGACATTGCTGTATTTTTCCTTCCATCAGCCTTCATTTGTCAGTGTCTGCTTGACAAGCTAGGCAACATAAGTCAGATTTTAACTCTTTATTCATTATTTTACCTTTTTATTTTACTAACATCCTTTTAAATGAGTAGGTTTTGTATGCGGTAAGAGGTAGTATAGTTTGTCCACATGAACACATAAGGAGTATGTACCCCAGAGATTTATCTCACTGTATTCTGACATCTGTGTCTGATTTGGCAAAAGGTTGAACTGTGAAAACTTCTGATGATGATATATTGTTTGATTATTTAAACTGCTTCTATTTTCAATGTATTATTAAGATCTGCAGTAAATGTCAATTTAATCAGCTCATAGAACGTAGAGCTTGATATTTTGTGTATAAATCAATTATTGCTCTTTCCAGAAATCTTTTTATGGGACTTGAGGAGCAACCTGCTCAATGTTTTTGTTTTGAGATTTGAGCACTTAGATTTTAAACCGTCTGTATCCAAACTTCTTCTAAAAAAAAAAATCTATTCAAGTGCAAGAATATTAAACAATATTAGTTGCAAACGAATTGTGAAAATGTGGCAAAGCTTTCTCAATGAGTAATCCTTGTAAACTGTTTGATTTGTAATACACTTTGAATCCTTAAGAATGGATTGCGAAACACATCTGTCTCAGGAAAGGAAAGTTTTTTTTTGAAAGATGATCAAGTGTTTGATGTGTGATAGTATTTTTCTAGGAAATAATGGATGATTGGTAAAACAAGATGTGATTTCGTTCTTGAAAGCATAAACTTGGAAGTTGCTTGGAAGTTAGTGAACTTGTACCTCAGCTTTGTCTTTTGGTTTCCTCCTTATACTATTAACAACAGCTCAGGTACTGTTCAGAGTCCCAGAGAAAAGTGTGGTTAATATAAACGAGCAAATAAATGTAGAAGGAAACTTAGAGAAGTGACAGAGCAGTTTACCAAGGCTCTGGTGAAGTCAATACCAAAACTATAGCTTGCTTCAGTGTAATTAGGTTTTCAGAGATAGCGTATTTCCTCTCCTATTCAGAAAATACAGTTTTCTAACATTCTCACTGTTTGTGAGACTCCACCCAGAGTGTGGATATAAGTTAGCCATTCACAGTTTCAAACCTGGAAATGAGCAAACTGCGTATTTTCCAAACTATAAGAACATAAATGCCATTTATGGAAATCTACTCCTGCTTCTGCTGCTGAAACAACATACTGGAGCAGTCTTTACCATTTCTTCCAGTAATATATGCCACTGTAACTACTGGAAGACAAACTGCAGAAATATATCGTCAAGAATATTCCTTTTAAATGATGTATTAAAGACTAATACCGGAAGATAGGCATATCTGAGAACATGTTACAATCAACAAAACAGCGTTGGGACAGTAATAGATTTTGATTTTTTTCTAGTTTCCTTTTGTAGCCAGAAACTCCTCTGAAAATAATTCTTTATTTACTAAATGTGAAAACAGGAGGAAAACTTGCATATAAGTCCTGACCTAAGAGAGACAGAAGACGCAACCAAGAATTAGATTGCAAAATAAATAAATGCCTCCCTCCCAAGTTAAATGGTTTTTAATTCGGTTTATTGAATAGAACTGTCATTATTTGTGTAACGAGAGAGAAGAAAATCTGATTTCTTTCTTTTCTGTTTACAAGAAGAAATAAACAATTTTTATGACTGAATACTTTTATAATTATTATCAAATTTCACTTGCCAGCCAAGATGCTTATGGTGGTAGTCCATATCTACTACTGTGTCAATCTAAGTAACTTTGCTTCCTCTTAAGTTGCCATCCTTCAACATGTAAAAGAGCACATAATTAAGGCAGCACTTTTAAAATTATTGGGACTTCCCTTATTTTGTTGCACGAATTTCTCATTATGTTTTTCTGCCAAATTTCCTCCTCCTGTGTCAGTTCTCCTGTGTTTGTTATTATCTCTTTTATAGTGTGCACTGGAACTAAGACAAGGTCTGCAGTCTAGGTGGAACAGAAGCAGCTGTTTCATCCTGTGTCCTGTCCAGCCTCAAAATAAAATATTCTGAATCATATCTAATCTTAAAGAATTCTTCTTACTGGGCCTTTTCACAGTCCAGCTGGATGATTAACTGTGCTTTATCAGCATATGACCACCATATCCAAATTCTTTTCATATGCCATATCTTCAGGTCATGTCTTTACAGCTAATAATTTCATCTATCTTCAGTACCTCCAGGAAACTTCCCTTTCAGGACAGACAGCTGCAATGGATAGATACTGATTTCTCTCTCTGGGGAAAAAATTACTATATTTCATCTCCTCTAGATGTAAAAAGGAAGGTCACAAATTTCTGATAGCCAACAGGAAAATGTGCTTTGGAAAAAACATCTTTTCACTCTGTAAAGTGGTGGGGACTGCTATTTCAGGCACTTTGTTTGCATGGCTTAAGTTTTGGCACCTTCTTAGTTCAATTTCATTGCAGAGGATTTCCTTTTTCTTTTTCTTCTTTTTCCTGCCCTCTTCCAGTACCAGGAATAAGAGATATTGCAGGGAGCAGAATGATGAAAAACACTACCATGTCTTAATAGACATGGTGTCTGCATATTTTACGAACTGCACAAAGGCTGCATTCATAGGTTTAGAAAGTAGTTATGAACTCTAAAATTGAATTGTTGCACTTCTAGAAGGAAGAGGTCCTTCCTGTAGTGCTCTTTTCCATGAAATAATTGTTTTTTCTCTGAAGTATCTCAAAAATTGTTCACATAGGTCAAGAACTATAGTTATATCAATTTTCCAGTCTCTCATTAAAATCAGATGACTGTCTTTGGCACACTTTACTTTAAAAAGCTGAATGAATCTTACAATATTCTTTTCCCCATTAAGATAGCTTCTAACATTACCTTGGGATCATACTTTGCATCTCATGTGTTTAAAAGAACGGTGATTTAAGGTAATGGAGGAAAGAATGGTTATTTTATTTACTCATTAAAATGGCATTTTTAAAGGCAGGTGCATAGAATTGCTTGTCCACTAGTTACAGAATATGTTTAGCAATAAAGTAGTTCTATACTAAGCTTCTACTTAGGCCACTAATGGAATGGTCTTTAAATTGAATTACTTGTAATTTTTTTTTTTTTTTTCCCCATAATACCCTAAGACAGGAAGGTGAAGCTAAATTCTGTAACTTAGATGTTCACAGAGCGTTTTCTTTCTATATAAAGTATTCAGGAAGTTCTCAAACCTTTTCATCCATTAAGTAGAAAAGAACAGAGGTACAAGCTTGTCTCTCCTTGAATTTTATCAAGCTTGATTAAAGTCTTTATTCAGGAAGTTTAAATGCTGGCAACTGCATTTTTTTTCCCCTGGTGGATTAGGTCCCACCTCAATACAACCACAGAACTGATAATAGCATGTCTTGGATGTATTCTAATAATATTGTATATGTATCTGAAGTGAATACCAAGAATGCCATTGACTGTACTGTCTGACCTACCATCATGATCTGATGCTCACTGTGGTGTAGCTGAACTTTGATGTGCATTAATTAGGTCTCCTCTGACCATTCTTCTTTGTGGTCGTACAGCTTGTTAGTCTGCTCCATGAATGGGAATGTGCAAAGCAGAGTCAAAAGGAAAAATAAGGTCACTTATTTATAACAAGAATTCTTGAAGATGGGAGATATTCACGTTTTCTACCCACTTCCCTTTCTTTACTTGTGAGGAAAAAATGAGGCACTCAAAACCTCACCATTTATTTATAGCTTTTTTCCCTAAAATATCTGGGAATAGTAACCTGAAAGACAGGTGTGAATATTTCAGTGAGCCTTGCTGGAGCTTCTCATGTGCACGAATAAGAAAATCCACCTCAGAGAATTCTCGTTACAAATTACATGCTCTAACTAAAAGACAAGAGAAACACAATTAAATGTAATTTTATGTTATCAAGTCAAATATATATGGGGATTTATGTGTGATTATTTCGAAAAAGTCTTTTTGAAATTAAAAGACTCCAAATTATTTTAGATTTCAGATTTAGTGTATTTGCTAGTTAAATATCACTACTTTGTCTCAATCAGTAAAGTGAAGGGAAATTGTTTAATGCTTCTGTTTTCCTGTGAATAAATTATCTTCTTTAATTTTCATTTATGTACTGTCTTGATAGAAAAAGGTCATGACTTTTAAAACACTCACTATATTAATTTCAAAGTTATATTTCTTTATTTAAAGGTTGTAATTAAGTTTCCATTTTTGCATTGCACTTCACCATGAAGGCACAGGTTTAATCATCCTGAGCTTCTCCTACTGTCCCTGCAGAAAATGTCTCGTGGACATAATCTCATTGGGAAATCAATCCCAAAACTTTTACCAGCATTACCAGAGAAGGTTAATCGGTGCTTGTGATTGTTAATATAGACAAATACACAGTCTGAAATGCTGCAGATAATTTTTAAAATAGTTCTCTGTGCCTCATAGTATATGTGCAGCATATGTCAAACAGCCGGTCTGTGTCTGCTAAGGTAGTTACCATCTCTTGAAATAACATATGCCAAGCCATCAAACTTTCTCTTCCATTGGCATACATACCAGAGGTTTAGTCAATATATTGGTTTCAGCTAGGGAGTATGAATTTTCTAAGTTCTAAGCTACATCAACAGACTTTCATAGTCCAGATGGGGCTGTAGACAAGTCCCTGCCACTTTTTCAGCCTGTAAATTTGCTCAGCAGGTTGAACTGACATGTTGATGGAAATGCAGAAGCCAACGTGGCTTATTCAGCAGTAGGCTTTCATCAGTTTGGATTCACCATTTTAACACCACTGAAAATTCGTAGATGGTACATCATGGAAAAAAGGTGGCCTCTGTTTGATTCTTGTTGCTTATACGTGTTTGAGAAACAGCAGCTTCCAAGGATGATGTATTTTAATTTGCCATATGTGTGAAAAGTTTAATTAGCATATTCATCACCCAGCCCAGAAATAGCATTATGATTCCTTTCACAGGCAGTTCATAAATCGTGCAATTCCAGTAGTCAGCTCTGTCTCTCAGAGACAGTGCTGCATCTGCCCTACAGGCGTCCTCCCACAGCAAACAAAGTGAGCCGGGCAGAGTCGTCGATGATCTTCACTCAGGACTTCTAAAAAGTTATGGCTTTGGTATTCTCTAAAAATGGATGGACATGATCATGGACAACTCCTATTAGCTTTAGCAGTAGCCTGGCCTGCGTGATCAAGAGCAGACATGATGCCCTGTTCTGGGAGCATGCTATTCTCCTGGATGCCACATGGGCTAGATAATAACTGCAGTCTCTTTGTTACAAGTGAACCATTGGAGGCCATGTTACAGTCGTTACCTTTTTGTTCTCTTTGGGAACTGAACAATGGAGCAGTATCCTGAAACTACTCGTGCCTGTTGACCCATATTAATAGGGTGTCACCTAGCAAATGGATTTGAAATTGCTGGAAACTTGCTTACTGGGCAGAATTTGTCAAGGGGCTATCCCATCAAGGCAGAGAACTGGGCAAAGAGCTCCCTCAAAGTTACTGCAGCAATTTAATGTCAGGTGTGCACTTATTTAAAATCTTTTTGTGATTTTTTTAGATGATGCTGGAATTTATGTGCTACAATCAAAAAGGAGTTGCTACTGTAACAAATAAGATATCTGTTAATTTCAGTGGTGTCCAAATGAATGACAAGATATTGAGAACCTGTTTTTCCTCTGGACTCTTATCTCTATTCTTATTTCCACATAAATATCAAATGAGGCATCATGCTATATTCGATAGACTTGCACAATGTATTTTGGTTTAGGTCAAAGCCACTGATTTTGAAAGATTAGACTACATAAGATTAGTTCATGTAACTCCAGAAAATTGTAGAGCAGAAGGAACTGGTGATTTAACAGCTAAATACATTATGTTTCTGTTACTTGACTATGGAAAATTATACGTGTATTCCATCCATAAAGAACAAATACCTTTTGAATCCATAAAGAATACCTTTTCAAATGTTTATATAATATGTAGAAATGTGTGTTGTGTATACTAGTATTAGCATAAAATAATGACAATGAAAAGGATCGTTAAATGTTTTCTTCTTTTCTGCAGAATGTGGAGTTGCATGGTACCATCAGTCATTCATTTTGCTTTTTTCTTTGTCTCTGAATTTTAAAAGGAAAATTAGCCTATTTATATGTGTGTATATGGTAAATCATGATTCAAATTTCAATATAGAAGGTAGAGTACAAATAAATACTAGCAGCCAAATTTTGTCACAGCTACAGGACTTGAGTAGTAACTCCTGTTATGAATAGTCCTTTTATTTAGCCTGGAGTGCCTTCCCTAGCCAGGTGGTTCTGGGTTTGTGTTTTCAATTCCTGGTGGTGGAACTTGACTGTTACTGTTAATGGCTGCTATTACAAACCTAGTCAGATCAAATACATGACAAAGCTTAAGGGAGCCTACTGAAAGAGCCTCTGCTTTTCCTCAAGTCTAGAAACTGTGAAGGGGAAGTGGTGAAGATGACCTGGGAGGGACCAGTAAGTGCTTGGGTTCCCCTCCATCCTTGTTAGAGCTGCTGGGGCCCTGCAGGGCCGGTGGCTCACTGTGGGCCGGGGCCATTGGAGGGCTCCCCTGGAGGGGCTTTCAGGGCAGGGCCTGGCAGCCTGGGCCCGTGCCGCTGCCCAGACGAGACCAGCCCTGCTGTGGAGTTGCTGGGGCAAGGGCTGTTGGCCCTGGAGGCTGATGTGCGGTCCTGGGCCCTGGCCAATGTCGGGGGAGCCCTGGGGGGCTGGGCAGGGGTACGCAGGGCTGGGGGTGCCCTCAGGACCTGGGACTGTGTTAGGTGCTCTCCTAGGGTGCACCTTCCATGCTGGTTAGAGCCTGAAAAAAAACAGTTTCTGTGCTCCCAGCCCAGTCCACAGTGGAAACCAAAGCCCAATGAGTGGGGAAGATTGAGAGATCCACTTCAAAGGCACATCCATGCTGCAGGTTAAACCATCAGTACAGGTGCACCCATAATAATCTTGATATGTAATGTGGTTTTCCGCTACAGAATTTCTAATGATACTTGGTGCTGTTATAAAAAGTATTTGAGACATGTAGAATAACACAACACAAAATATTGGCAAAATACTGCAGATGGCTTAGTTTAAAAAAAAAAAACAAAAAAAACAAAAAAACCAACCCAAACCTAAAGAAACAAATATTAAAATGCCTGGTTTTCATCAAGATAAGCAGAAAATTACCTGCTGCATTAACAATTCTTGATGGTTATTTTTTTCTTTATATGGTGAGTAAGGAAGTAGAAAGCTAACCTAGTATTGAAACAGAAAGAAAATAGGACTTTAATGAGGGTTTGATAGCAGGTTAGTAAACTCCCATCCCCCTCCCCCAATATACCAATTTTGCTGTGCATTGCTTTTCAGTGCTCGTTCTCTATGAATCCTTACAGCTATATCTCATCAATATTGAAATGTCTCATAAAAAGCAATTAAATGCAAACATGTTTCAAATATCATTGCAGGAAATCAGACAAGCTTTGATTAACTTCATTTGATATTGATAAACAATATTTGAAAAGGAAAATTGGAGATGATAGTGATTTATCAACACTTTTTATTTTTACTGCTTGGCCATAAAGTTTTGCAAGTAACATTTCAGGCAGCAATGTAGACATGTTTTTCTATGTTGATCTGAAACAGAGGAGCAAAATGTCCCCTTTCTGAGACTTAAAATGACATAGATTTCGACAAGTGTATTGCAGAGTAAAGAATAGCAGATTTCTGCCAATGAAATGATGTGTCGGATCAGATAGTGACAAGCCTGGCACAAAATCTTGTCTGCTGTCACACTAACGATAACTGAGATTGTGGACAGAAAATCAAGTTGGAGAGTCAGTGAATAATCTGCAATATTGGTTAAGACAAAGTAATCAAGCCATAAAATAGGTGGGAGAGAAGAGTGGAGAGAGGAAAGCAAGAACAAAGCAACCATTTAATTTTAATAGCTCGGATAACTCTGGGGTTTTTGTTTACCTTTTTTTTTTTTCTTCTTATATTACTTGAAAAACTAAAACAATATAAATCTTGGAACTCCAGGTGCACTTTATATTTTCTTTTACAGTTTTCAGTGATTTTTTTTTTTTTTTCCTTTTAATTATCTGCATGTAGTGTTTCACCCATTATATGTTTGGTCAGTGCCTGATAAAATGAAGCTGCTGTATTTGGGAAGGGTTTCTTGGAGTTGCTTTATGCTAGCACATGAAGGACACTTTTCCAGATTATAAAGGAAAATTGCTAGAGAATATGCTGTTGCTAATTCAGTAGAGCGTCATTGCTAATGGTAGGCGCCTCCCCGTACCTGTAGGAGCTGTCACTGCTACTGTGCTTCTGTTTTTAATTCATTAGTATAAATACTTTACTAGATAAGTACTAGTTTACTAGTAGCAATAGTAGTTTTCTATTAACATTTTTAATCTTCCTAAATTCAGTGTCATTTTTGCGTCTCATTATATGGTTTCAATGCTGTGTACTGTATGAACAAAATGTTTACCAGTGTACTTTTAATCTGCTGGTAATTTAAAACAGACAAAAAGACAGAGCTGCTTAAATGAGATTTCTCATGCCTGTCTTTCCTAGTATGACTTTGTGTTAGCTTTGTAATCATTTTATTGAAACCTTCAGGATGAAGGGACCTATCGCTGTTTATTTTGCTAGCATTACTCTTTTCCATCCCTCTTTGCTTTTGTTTTCTCTGGTGACCCTCTTTGTCCTTAGCTGCTACTACCCATAAGTTTTCCCAGAAACTCAATCCTGAGCAGAAACTAATCTACTGGTGGTTTTCAGCCTCCAATGGAGCTTTAGGACTTTTTAGTCTTACTGCTTATGCTACAGTTAATCTACACTGCATGTATTTTTATTTTTCAGGAAACTGAAGCAGCAGTGCAGGCTAAACAACCGAATGTGGAAGAGGTTTTGTCTAAAGGGTGTCATTTATATAAGGAAAAACCAGCCACTCATCCAGTAAAGGTAATGAAGCAACCTTTAGCAATATCCATTACTGTGTAATGGCTTATGCTTCCCCTGTTGTACACTTGTCCTTGATGTGCTCTGTTTAAAATCAGTGAAAGAACTTGGCAAATGGCATTTGTTCTGTTCTGTGACGGCATAGCCAGGAAAAAATGTAATGTTCCCGGCTAGAAAATTTTTGCATGTTGTGATGGGAATATTGTTTTTTTGGCATTAAGGTTGTTCTACCTATTAAAGAGTAATCCACATTGAAGGCAAATGTAATTTTTGGTGCCTAATTAATGTTTTTAAACTCCCTGATTTTGAATTTCATGTTCAGAAATTTTGTCAATTAAACAAAAATGAACATATTTTCTCGAAAAGGTAAGAGTCAAGTCACAAAGAGGGCCTTTTGCTTTAAAATTTTTCCATTGTGAAGGAAAGAAGACACGGCAGTATAGAACTTTCCCACTCAGTTTCTGTGCCAAAATTCATGTAGAATGACTGACTTGATCCTGTTTTGAAGCAGAGAATACATAGTTAAGAAGGCTAATGCCTCTCAACACTTCTCTTCTAGAAAAATGTGCTATAGAATCCTTTTCCCCAGCATAGAAACCAGTTTGAAGGGGATATTTTACACTCAGTTTCCTAAAGACTATGTAGGCCTTCATTGAGACTAGAGTATCATTTACCATCCTGTAGAATCTTGAAGCAGAAAATAACTAGCAAGCAGCCTCCCACGTGTGGTTGAGCTACTTTTGGAGTGGGAGACCTAACTAGTAAGGTCATGACCAGACCAGACCAGACCATATCAACCAGAGCTTGATCTGGTTTCTGGTTTTACAACTGCTTAAGAAAGTGATCTGTGAACATGATGATTAAGGGTTCCCAGAAGCTGTAATAGTGGCTTATTGATTACACTAAGTATATGTTGCAATTGCTCTGACTGGGCAGAGATGGTAAACTTTGTCTTATTATTTAGAGCTTTTCCAAACCTACAGCACTCAATACCGTCGTTTTACAGAAAAAGTTTTCCTCATAAAGTTAGGATGTCTGTATGTGACCTTTACAGTGAATTTCTTGTTTTTCCATCTCTGTTTAATCACTATACTTGGAGTATTATTTTCCTACTTTTACAAAATTTCCTCTAAATTACTTATAGATCCCACCAGCAGTCTCCATTCGCAAGAGCTCGTGAATGCACTTATCTCCACTTCCGAAAATTAATACATATTTAAGAATCATTTGGTTTCTTTTCTTCTTTCCTGAACAGAAATCATTAGGAGTTATTTTCCCCTTCAGTATCTATGCTTTTTTTTTTTTTTTTTTAATGATCAGTTCTCCTAAACAGTGATAAAAACTAAAAAAGGTGGACTCAGTGAATTAAAAGTAACGTGCTAATGAGAGTAGGCAGAAACAAAGCTTTTGATGCTGTGTTGGGTGTTTTCCTTGGCTAATACAGCACTATTATTGTTGGGAACTGAAACACGTCATCTGCACACTGAATGGGTGATGGAGCAAAAATCACCCTGCAATAACTGCATTTACTCATTTCATATGACTTCAGCTGCAGTCTTAAGGGATCTTACTCCACATTTTAACAAGCAAAGCCCTGGAAACAACCAAAAACTAGAGGTTTTGGCTTTCTTGATATTTGTAATTGCATATAAGGAATTGCAGAATGAATGCTGGCATTTTCAAGTGGAAGAAATAGTACTTGTTTTACGTACCGCTGATAGAAGTATAAACGGTATGAAACAATTCTGTTTAGGCCAAACTTCTGACATAGAAATGTACTCTGCATCTATTTCTTTTAAGTGTTCACATCAAAGACACTGAAAACTGCCAATTTCTACCAGATTTACTGGAACAGGATAACTCTTTAAATAAAGACTATGATGTTCCTTGAGTTGTAGTTTCGATAATGGTATTATAAAATGTGTCTGTGAGGAAATTAGTAGCTACTTGTGATGTAGTGAGTATTTAATTTCTAGTCCCTCTTTAATTGCATTTTACTTTTTTTAATTACATTCTGTAGTTCAGTTAATTGAACAACCAGTAAAGTTAATTTCTGGTTCACTGTCTGTCTTGTACAATAAGTCATAAAATAGTATTGTTGGGACTGTTGAGTTGCTTTCTTGATGATGTAGGTTTCCTTAAGTTTCCACCCATTTATATTGAATTGGTCTCCTGTCATCGTTCTTCATGAGTAACTCCCACCACTGCTATTTATATGTTCTAATATAGACTTTTCAGCAAATGTCAAAATCATTTTCCACATAAAAGGTATTTTGTGGAAGCAGAAATAATTTGTACTCAGATTAAGGTGTTTTTTAAAAGATATTAACAAGGTTGCAAAGTTGAGTACTCCAAATTATAGAAAGTTCTTGAATTAAAGCTGCTGTGGTGGCCTTTGTTTAGACTGAACCCTGCCTAATTCAGTACAGGATATGGATAGTACTCACACAGTGAGCAACAATTCAATACTTCAGCTCATACTCCTTGTTTAGTTTGTGGCACAGAAAAAAAGATAAAATTACATGGCCTCTTTAAAAGCCTTAATTACTTGCATAGCCTAGCTTGATAACTTTGTAGATGGTTTAGTTCTCTGAGGCACCTTTGTCTTAGCTTTCTTTTTTTTTGTCTCTGATTTTCTTAATTCACCACAAATCTTCCCATTCTTTTCAAGAAATGAAGTAGAAGTCCTATAGACTTATTTACACCGCAAATCTCTCCTGTGCAAGAAAAGCATATGTGTCAGAATTAAGGATATTGGTGCAATTATGCGCATTGTATCTGAATTAGCATTCATAGTTGACGTTATTCTGGCATTTCCTAATGTGTAGCTGTTTACAGCCTTTATAAAATACTCTCATTATATGTTTTGAATGTAAATTAGATCCCATGGATTTATATTGACGCATACTTAATCTTATCTCATAGTTATATCACTGAAATAAGTATATTTTCACACCTTCACCAAGCATACTAAAAGTGCTGATACTGAAATTTTGCAATGCAGGACTGTAAAAAAAAATTTGTGGGCAAATGAAATCCTAGTATATGCTGATTCAAGAGTCAAGAATGGGATGAGACGTGATCCTTTAAGCACTAGCACTTTAATAATCAGACCTATTCACTTTTATAAAATGGATTTCATGCTTATGAAATGCATTTCTGTAAAGCTTTCGCAGATGGGGGAGGGAGAGGTTACTGCTGGTGACACTTGCAATAGAAGGAACATAAGCCCCAATCGCATGATTAACAGCACTTAAACAGAACAGTTTATTCAGGAATGGATTTCTGTCGCAGTGGAAGTGCTGTAGTTCCCTTGCCACAGCACTCAATTTCTTCTTTCCCATGTCAAGTAGGAGAGTAAGTGAGGAACTCATTTTCATTGTCCTCAGTCTTGCGTTTAAAAGACTACATCATTTATCTCTAAATACTCCTACCTAATTTTAGTGCTGTCAATGAGATTAGTTCATGTATAAATGTTAACCTCACCTAAATTGCACTGGTGCTGACATGTAAAGGAAATCAATAAATCAATAAAAGCATTCCTTAATGCAACATATTTTGGTATTCCTACTTGTCACCAAAGCTCTAGAGTTGCAATGACAGCAAAATTGTTGTGCTCAAAGAAGTTAATATTTTAGCGCACGCATGCTAATTTATGGCAGATGCGAGATTGGATCAAACAGTAATTCTGATAGAAGAGTTTGGAACTAGCTACTTTCTTATTAGTGGCATAGATGTTGCCTCAGACAACCCTTACTAATGTCTGTGGTGGGCATGTTTTATATTTTGTCACTGCTGGAAAGAAGTCCCTGGCTCACATCCACATCAACGATTAAGCAGCTACTCATAGGGAGGACCAATATTATATTTATAACATCCGTATCTCCTTCCTGAGTTACTGTGAATATATTGTAAAATGAAGACTGATTTTGATAGCATAATCTCTCCAGCTTTTGTGTTTAAGGGCTTTCTGCACTCTCTGCTATTATTGAATTGATAGATACTGGAGCAGTCCTTTGTGTTTTAAGCTCTGGAAGTAGGTTCTTGGGTTACAAGGGGGGGGGGGGGGGGAAACCAAACCACCTTTAAAGTCTGCCATAAAATGTGTCCAAAGTGTGTGTTTTTGTGTGTCCATCATCCACACAGAAATAAAACACGTGCATGATTGTGAATTGTCATATGACAAGTTGCATTTATCGTGCATACCTAACGGCTTTTTCTGCCTGGCCCTCATAGTCTATTATCAAGGAGAAACTCTGATATTCCTGACTTTTGATTTTATTTTTAATGCAGTTTTTAAGCTGTTCTTAAAGATAAAAAGTTGGTTTATTCCCTAATGCAGAATTGTATTCTTTCTGTCCTGCCCTGCCAAAAAGCATTTACCCAAAAAGCTGTCCGGAGTTTATATCAGGTAATATTCTGGCCTTCACTGGTGACAGATACAAAAGAACTTTGCAGGTTTAGAGTACTTATGGCAAAGCTTAAGGCAAATTCTAGAAATGTTCCCCTGACACATCAGAATATAAAATTGTGCTGCCTCAGTGTCTGTGCGTGTCTGTGTACATGGTGTACATGTTGCAAATTAATGAGTACTGTTCCTTATCCCTCTCCTGTTGACCCCTGTTGTCTTAAACTCTAGGTAATTAAAGTACCTTTCTTAACAGGCATCCTATTTCCATCACAGCTGGATTGTGATTTAGACTATATATCTAATCATGAATTGGACACAAGAGTACTAAAAGCATTCCTGGGTGGCATTGGTACACTGTGCTGCTTTTTGTAGCAAACAATCAGGGAGCAGCTTAAAAAAGAAATATAGTCTTCATTTTAAGAGTTTAGAGATGCCAGCATAGAATTAGCAATGCTTCATCCTTCTTTACAGTCCGTAAAGCAAGGAAGAAAGAGGGGTAGAAACAACATTTTCAAGTTTAAATATCTCTCAGGGTTATCTGAGGACTGATGTAATTCACACTCCAGAATTTCACTTAAGTTTTGTTTAAAAGTAACAGTTTAGCCATTACCAGTCAGGACTGCGTGCGTACACACTGAAGTTTGTGACTCCCTGAAGACTCCTAAGACTTTCTTTTCACTTTTTTTTTTTTTTTTAAAATAGGTGGAAGAATGTGTTCTGCATTTGATATTACAAACTGCAGAGGGCTTCTTGATAAGTTTTTTTAATACATAGTTCACCTTTCTATTTTGATTTAAAAAATGAGCATCTCTGGTTTGTGGTGATAAAACCCCCCACCTCTCTACAGTATGTTAAAGAAGTCGTCCTGTGTTCCCTCAAAAGATGTACAGGCCTGTTGACCAGGGGGCAGGGCAGGCCAATGCTCCCTGGGAGCAGGCAGTGGTGGGGGCTCCCCACTGGGCTGCAGGACAGGGTCTTACCGGCCAAGGCCCTTCCTGCACCCTCAGCCAAAGAAGCAGCAGGGCAGGCCAGGGGGCTGCCCCTGGGTGGGGGTCAGGATCAGGCCCGGTGAGGGGAACCAGAGTCAATCACAGGCCCAGGTGGCTGGGCAGGGCCATGGGATGGGAAGGGGCTGAGGTTGGTCTGGGAAGTCAACCTGTGGTCAGGGTCAGGCAGCTGTGCTGGCTCTAGGTTGGCTCTGAGCTTCAGCAGCCAAACTTTGAGGAGGAAAGGTGCTTTCAGGACCCTGACACCGTGAAGATCTTTTGAAACCCATCTAGGAAGGATTTTACTCATCCCTGTCTCCCATCTATGAAAATTAATTGCTGTTTCTACCTTTCTGGTTTTTTTTGGTTTTTTGGGGTTTTTTTTGTTTGTTTGTTTGGTTTTTTTGTTTGTTTTTTTGGTTTTTTTTTTTATTTATTTATTTAAGTAGTCCATTTATGTATTATAAATTTAATATATTTTTATTTTCTATTCTAGAAAAGATTAGAAGACTTGAATGCTGACTGGAAGGCAATAAACCACTTAATTCAGCAACTAAAGGAAAAGCCAGCATTAGGAGCGTTTGGCCTTGTCTCTTCAGGTGTCTGTAAGTGCTTTGGTATATATATCTTTTGTAATTAATTACAAATCACACAGTTAAAAAGAAAATGGCTGGAGACTGTCTAAATTCATTCTGCGTCCTTACAAATTTCAGCTTTTGCTTGTAAATGGAAGGTGTGATAGTGTGGCATTCAACTTGGTTTTTTATCATTTCCTTTCTATTTTGTGTAACGTATCCCAGAAGACAATTTAGATTATGGACATGATGAAAAGAGTGCAACATGCTTTTCAAATTACTCCTTTTTCAAAGTCTTGTTTCTTTATTCTATGAAGAGATGAGATGAGATTTTTACTTTCTACGTATATTCATGGAGACAATACTATGAAGGCAGAAGAATTATTTAAATTAAAAGATCATGTTACAGGTAAAGTGGATGTAAAATGGTCACAGAATGAAATTCTGAAGTGACTTTTCATGATAGGGCAATGAACTGAGACTGTTTCAAGACAAAGCTTGTGTATTGATAGAAAAAGTTGTATGACAACATAGTAAGAGTAATTCTGCAGTTAAACATTAAGTCTATGATATACATCTCTGGGGGTCTTGAGTTCATGAATCCACAACAAGAGACTTGATCTCCATTTAATTTAAATTATTTGGACAATATTTATATTAGATTTTTCTCATATTTCTTTGCACCTGCTGGTTTCCTGCAAGGATTACAAGCTCATTTTTATCTCCTTGATAAAAGGATTTTATTTCCCACTGCTTTCCTTTGAAATGTACTGATTAAGCATGGATGGAAAAGAAATACCTAATGGAAGCACTGGGTTAAATCCGAGTTTCTAAAGTCTCTATGGTTCTTTACTTGATATTGAACTATCTCAGTTGCTTGGATGCAGACTGTTACTCACCCGTACAATTTAGAAAGCTGCTCATCAGATGTGGAAGCAGAAAGAAATTCCTTCCCCCCTCCCCAGTTGCCTCTAACTCTGGCTATGATACAGGTACAGTAGTCACCTGGGATTTGATTACTTGTAGGATGTTGATCCCTCTTGCTTTTAACATGTTTTAATCAGTAACACACCAGAAAAGCTGAAATTGGAGAATTCTCTACTTTCTACTAGTGACTTTTTAGGACAGCAAAGCAGAAAAATCTTTTTACAGAGAAGTAAATAATTACACCATATAGACAGAATCCAGAATATTCAGTACCAGAAGACAGTCCAACTTCCATTGGAAATAGCATATATCAATTCAAGCAAAGCAGATGTCTTGTGTATGATATGTTGAATCTTACTAAACAGGGACTATCATTTAGTTTTAGTCATTTAGAACTAGTGTGGTTCCAGTGGCAAACATTTTGATTTTCTAAAAAGGGGTAAATACCACTAGTATTTTTAAAAACTTGTAATAGAACAGTATCCTTGCTCTACAGGATTTTGTTCTAAGGCATGCTATAGAAATTCATGTAATGACATGGGGGAACTGAAGGAGATGTGTAATCATTTTTTGCTATGCTGGGTTGCTAAACTTGCTGTGTCAGTTTTGTATGTCAGCAGCTTATGTCAGATTCCAGCGGGAGGGAGTGTTGGTGAGTTGTGTATTTGCTGTTACAAAGGAAATGGTAATAACAGAACGAGAGAAGAGAGAGTAGTAGTGCAATAGATTACGATATTAACTCATCTTTAGCTGAAGAATTGCAAAATTACTCATTTACCTTAATTCAAGATGTGGACTCTGACTATTAACATTTCTGAGACTCGGCAGATGGAATTATACACGCAGAAAATGAAAGCACTGGTGTCCTATAAAGGATTAAGCAGGAAGTAAGATTGATTTATTTTCTATTGCCAAAAGCACTAAATATTTGAACCTGTGCTTGCAACACTAATTCATAATTTTTCTTTATTTGAGTCAGCTTACTGCAATCACATCATTATAGATGTATCACCACAGAACTGCAGAGTTCAGAGGGGACCTGGGGAGACATCTATTCCTCTCGCTCAAAGCACAGGCAATTAATGCAGGCTGCTTAGGGTCGTGTCCAGTCAGGTTTTGAAAATCTCAAAGGATGAAGACTCCATAACCTCTCCAGGCAACCTGTTCCAGTGTTGAACCACTCTTACAGTAAAAAAAAAAAGTTTCTTCTATTTAAATAGAATTTCTAGTATTTCAGTTTTTGCATGGTGCCTCTCATCCTGTCACTGGGCATCACTGAAGAGAACTTGGCTCTGTCTTCTTTACTCCACTAGTCAGATATTAATAAACATGGATATGATCTACAGCTATCTGAAAGGAGGCTGTAGACAGGTGGGGGTCAGTCTCTTCTCCCCGGTAACAGGCAATAGGACAAGAGGAAATGACCTCAAGTTGTACCAGGGGAGGTTTAGATTGGATATTAGGAAAAAACTCTTCACCAAAAGGGTTATCAAGCATTGGAACAGGCTGCCCAGGGAAGTGGTTGAGTCACCATCCCTGGAGGTATTCAAAAGATGTGTAGACGTGGTGCTGAGGGACACAGTTTAGTGGTGGACTTAGCAGTGCTAAGTTAATGGTTGGACTCGATGATTGTAAAGATGTTTTCCAACCTAAATGATTATATGATCCCCCAAAGCCTTCTCTTCTCCAGACTGAGACATCAGATTTCTGCAAAGAGAGAAAGTGGTATGTGTTACTAAAGTATTTTTGTGTTTAGTTAAAAAAAAATTTATTTTTTAAGGACTCTGTGAAGCAATGGCAGTATCTCCTGTCTATAATTATTCACTTCCTGATTCTATAGGGACTTTTGTGGACATTAGGATTTAATAATGTTGACGTCTGTGTTTGAGACCAGAGAATAAAGATGTAATTGGCTAACCTCTACTGCACTGTCAGGTATCATTTGGTCTAGTCAGGCTACAAGACCTCAGCCATAGGGTCTTACTAAATATACCATCTCTTGGATGTAACAGAGGTAAAGGACCCTGTTTATAATTATTTCTAGGTCTGTGTGTTATAGTTCCTTCAGCAGTAGAAGCACTAAAAAGAAAGTCCTTAATATCCCACCAGTCCAGTGTGCCCTCGGGCATAATGAACAAGAACTACTTTTCCAGCTCAGAAAATGTACTTAGCTGAAGGGTACCTCTAAAATATTAGCAAAGATTGACTTACAAGACAAGATGATTCGGGAAGGAAATCTCACTTGCTATCTGTACTTGACATGACAACATGAAATTCTGTGAATATCTTTATCCAAATACCTTGATGCATTCCTTAGCCAGCAGTTTGAAAATATTTTAACCAAAAGAAAGCAGTTTGGAATATGCTTTTACTGGAGGGACAGATTTTAATAGTATTGTTAGCATTCATATGACTTCTTTTGTACTGAAGTGCTACCACTGTGTTTAGTTGTAAGTTAGGTAAAGTTACATAGTGCTTTGCAAACCCGTGTGAATATGTTGTGGGGTGGGAGGCGTTCCTGACTTTGGTCCTCAGGAAGGCATCTTCCGTTACTTGCCTTCATTCAAGTAAGATGTTAAGGGAAAATTTTGGCTGCTTTCATTTAGAGCAGTACTTGAAAATTTAATTTCTTAAAAAGCATATGTATTTATATTCAGTCGTGCTATACTTGAAGTTAGTGGAACTTTAAAAATAACTGTGAATGAATACTGTTGAAAATACTTTGTCAACTAATTTTACATTTTGCATGTACAGCTAATAAAACTGAGAATATTATGTTGGTACTCTTGCAGTTTGTTTAACTTAGTGAATAGTACTTTGTGTACAATCAATTTTGGTTTTTCCCCTGAATTTTTACACAAGTTTTTGTCTTTTTGCATTAAATGACTACTCAAGTGAAACAGAAAAATGTATGACTGTGAAATGAAGAAAAAAGTAGAGTGAAAGTTAGTGTCAATTACAATAGTGAAATTACTTCTGAAATTAAGCAGAATTTGTCCCTTTAAACTTGACAAGTTAGCAGTCTTACTTTGGAGCATTGTTTGTAGCAGGTCTAAAAATGATAAAGAGAAAAAGATTGTTTTTGTTTTACAAATTGCAGCAGAGTTAGAGATGCATTTGACACCAAGTCTTTATATGCATAGTTCATTGTTGTATATTTAATATAAAGAATTTGAAGAAGGCTAATACTGTATCACCAGAACTCATAACACTAGCCATCAGCTTTAGGTATCTTTCTTTGAATGCATACAATCAAAGCTGTTCTGTGCTTTCAGTATGATTTGCTCTGGGAGTTTCAGGAGTCAGAGACTGCAAGCATGGAGCCGCGGACTGGGCTTCCACGTACAGGGGAAGGTTTTTCATGATTTAGAATGTATAAGAGAGAATGGGAGAGGAGTGATGTATCAAACTGAGTCCATTAGAAGCAAGATTTAACATGAGGATTGTGAGCTGCAGTAATTCATCAGCTGATTTAACCAAAACAGAACTCATTGCCCATATATTCAGCTGGGGCATAGAAAAAGTTTCACAGCAGTCACCTCCAGAGTTTATAATACCTTGAGTTTTGGGGTTTGAATTGAAACAATGGTATTTGTGAATCTGGGGAAACTAGTGATGACAGAATTTAATTTGCTTGTCCTTTGATATTTTAGTTGACTTCTGTTTGGGAAAGTTTAGTTTACCTCTTATTTCTTCATGAAACAAGTACCTACCCAGACTGTGCATGCTGCTTTGTTCTAGGCTTATGAGATCTTACAAAACAGTTCTTGAAAAAAATCTCTACTGTTACTGAGTATATGAACCGCTGTGGCTTAATATGACTGAAATTCATATGCACTGCTTGGAATGTAATATAACATAAGAAACGTACTGGTGCTACTAAAAATACTCAGTTCCTGAGACACTAGGTTTTTGAGGAAAAATAGCAGCAAACAAAAACATGTATGTGAAAATACATACCTTAATGAAATAAAATAAGGTTTAAAGCTAAAATCCAGTGATGTCAGAAGCTGAAAGTGCTTCTGTAGTGCTAGTGTTTGTATTTTATGCATCTGGAATTTTCTTTTATTTTTTATATTAAATGCATACTTGAGTGATCTATTATTCTATATTGGTTAGTTCTAAGATAGAGGTGTACAGATTGGGCATAGTAGTATCCTGCATTATGAAGACTGCCCTGTTAAATCTCTGATATGATATTTGGTTTAATATTTTCAGTGGGGATGAAGGATTCTTTATTTTTGAAACTATAACTGTTGAAATATCTTCATTCAATGGATTTCAGAGCTGGATCATGTAATGTCCCACTGCCTCTTTAAAAACAAACAAGCTATTTGTTTTTAAGAGATATCCAAGAGACAATGATAAAAATGTAAGAAACAAAATGACAACAACTAGCTTTGGGCAAAAATGCGCAATAGATACTATTTCCTTTTTTGTGGTATTTCATAGCTAATGTGCTCTGAAGCAGTCATTGTTTATATATTATGCACAGTGCTTGAGTGAACGCATATGCTGTAGTTCAGAACTGTGTTTCTCAGAATTTCCAAATGCTAGTCTTAAAAATCTTTGTACATTTCATTATGTGCACCTGAAAAGATAACAATATGTGTATTCAGAGGGTAAATTAAAAACAAATGTACAAATCAGATATTAGAGTGTCTGTACAGTTTATAGCAGCTGGCATAGTATAATTGAGACCAAGAGTATTAAAAATAATTCTTTGGGGAAGACTGAACAATCTAGGAATGTGTGGGTCTACAGTGTTTTCAATACTAATGCAAACATGTGTTGATATTTAAAAATATATTGTGTATAACATTCACCATTTAAAAGAACTGTGCTATTAGCTATTAAAATGCTTGTGTGGGGGACATGGTAGATATTTAATTTTGCAGAACCATTCTGCACAGAGCTGAACAGCTAAAAATCCATAGCATACATCTGTTGTGACAAGGAATTCTACAATTAGAAGGCAACACTACTGCCAGTAGTCCATTTTAGTTAACATTAGTTTTACGACACTAGTAAAGACGACCGCTAGCATGACAGTTTTAGTAGAGACAAATATTATTTCCAATCATGGCCATGTCAAGAATTGTATAATTTCTGATACTTATGCATGTAGAATTTAAAGGAAATATCCTTTTTTAATATTATTTATAATTCAGTTTAACTCTATGAAAAGTTTTACTGAAACAAAATGCAAGGGAGAAAATGAACAGGGAACAATGCAATAGAGAAGTATCATAGAGAATACCTTGAGTTCTTGAATCAGTGCAGAGCAATGAGAGTAGGCTTTTCCTTAAGTCAACTGGCCTAACAAAGGTTTCTCACTCTTGTGTAAAGTGGAATAGTAAAGGAACAGATTGTTGTCTTTACTTTTTCTTTTGGTTACGTTTGGAAGAAGGAATAAATAATGGTTTATACAAATAATTTTAATTTTCTTGGTTTTGAGTCATGGTATTTTACAGGCTTCTGTAGTAAAGAGGCTCACAGATGGCAACCTGAGTTGGCCCTATTATGTGTACATTGCCATATATCTAGTTTCCCCATTGTGTTCAGGAAAGAAGTTGTCTGATTATTCCATCTGATTTTCATTATGAAGCTTTTTCGCTTCTGACATATGTGCCACATCTAACAAATAGCAATATGGCACAAAACTGAATCTCTTACCATTTGATTGGAGATTTTTCAAGGTCAGGACCCAGTTTCACAAGCAGTTCTATTTTTCAATACAGCTGACATCAGACACAAGCTGAAGACAAACTTGTCTAATAAAGCTTTCAGATTCAATTTTCTCTGTGCATATAGCTTCAGGAATCTCTGGAGGTCATTCACAGCATGTGCTGCAACACCAACAGGGAGAACTAATGAAAAGAGTCTAGATAAAAAGCTGACACTATGCCTTCAGAGCTGCGTGAATAAAAACATAATAAGCAAGTTTATAAACGCAAATCTCTCTGATTCACAGAATTTCTATCTTGATCTTTATAGCATATCTTGATGTAAGGATTTGTTTCTGGATTATCTGACAGGTGAGAAATACATGCAAAATAAACCTAAGCCACAAAAGCTGCTTTAAATCAAAAGAAAGAAGGTTACAACTTTATATTTAACATCCTATTTCAGGGGTCTTGTGGTTGGTTACTCTTTGAAAGTATCTGTAATAAACGGATATGACCATGCAGTTTACAAAGGAAGTATGGACTTTGATTTTTTCAAGGCTCAGTTGATTAAGTGAAACTTACTCTGAGTTACTACTCATAATTTTTATTATATTCATAGCTATGTTGAAATGTAAATCAGAAAGTGAAAAGAGGAGTTGGCTGCTTCGCTGTTATTAAAGACAATATGGAATCTAGGACTACTGTTTCTATGCTATAACAAGTTGCTGAAAGTGCAGCTGTCAAGATTTATGATATAAATAAGATTAATGCTATCCTCAGTCTTTCAAAGGACTGCATTCACCTGTTCCATTTTTAAAATACGATCTGGTATTTTCTTCTGAGGACCAGGCTTTGCAGCTTGTCTTTTTTCATTTAATTTCTTGATCAATAGTTAGTAGCAGGTTATACAGGATTCATTTTGATTAAATCCTGTGAAATGTAAATGATAGCATACTGTACAATTCATCAAACTATTATCGATAACCTATACCAGATGAGAGGACAGAACTAAGTCATAGTTATGGTTGGACTTTTTAACGTGGCTCATGTAACATTGTTCAGGAAGGAATTAAATTAATGTTTATTTTACTCTAGAACTATATTCAACACACACTGCTGAATCCAATGTTAGTAATTTTCAAGAAATGTGGCAACAACACAACTTCATCGTTTTTAAAACACAGATAGACAGCATCAAGACTTTGTATTAGTTCATTCTGGAAGATACGGAACCTCATTAGAGTTCCTAGCAAAACAGTATCTGTATAAAAATGGTATTTTATGCTCTTTTTCAGTTTTCCTACCTCAGTTTCTAGCTTTACATCACACTTTTCTTTCCCCATGCTTTAAACCCACTCTGTCTCTCTCGCTTGTACAGTAACCTGAATTACTGTAATATCTGACTATCCAGATAGCATGGGCTTGCAAATAACAGTAATCTCTCTTTTCAGTTTCCTTTTATATAGTAATTGGGTCTATTGATAACTACATTATGTGAAAATCTCTTTAATTTGCTAGAATAATAGAAGGTGATAGGTCTTTCTGCACACAGTCCTCTTAACGTGTGTGCTGTCCTTTTTGTTGACTTGTCTTTTAAAAAGAGCAAAGCAAGCTGGCTTTTCCTTCTGAGGGGAGCAGTTCTCAGTGCCATCCTGGTCATATCCTACCGAGAAATGCAATGGCTTCTTTGACATCCTTCCTAATGTTTCTGTGGTGACGGGAGCTGCCAGAGAATTAGGTCTGCTCTACAGAGAAACGGCCAACCAAAGAGTGTGAACAAGTGCGATCACAGATCACGAGCAGAGCGGAGGCCACAGAGAATGAGGAACAAAGCTCATAATTGCTTCTAAATTTTCTGCTCTAGTCAGAGGGCGCAAGACAATGAAAGACAGGCAGACTCGTTTCTTAAACTATAGAAGGCTAAAATGAGGAAAAGATGGCAAATGAAAACCTTCTCTTCTACTCCAGCTAGAAAATTCTTTAGTCTTTCTGTTTATATGAAGCTTGTGACTGAAATATCAGACTGCTGTCTTTGCTTGTATTAGTGTGGAGTAGCAGGGAACATAGTGATGGAGATATGCAGGTAGAGGTTTGCATTACTGATATTTCCTTCGACAATAGATCAGTGATAAGATGACACTTAAGTTCCCAAAGGCAATTTTTCCTAAGGTCAAACTAAAATAGCTGGAAGAGCAATAGAGGTTAGTTTGACCTGAAAAGTAGAGCATTATATGTGTTTTCATGAGAAAGCTTGACAAGTGTTTCACAAAGGAGTATGAGGCCAGATATTTTAACATTTCTGATGAAAGAACAGAAGGTGCTTCCAGTGATTTGAGGAATTACTTCATCAAAAACAAAGTTTTGCCTTCTCCAGCTTTGAACAACTGTTTTTAATTCTGCAGAACTTTTCTCTCTAAGAATAAGGGTAGACTTGGAAATTTTTGCATAAATACTATAATGCTGTTAAATTAGCTAATACCTGAACTCTGATTATTTCAAAGCTTCTTCAGATCTGGTTTGGGGGTCTTTTGGGGTGGTTGGTTTTTTTTGTTTTGTTTGTTTGTTTGTTTGTTTTTGGGTTTTTTTTTAAACTACATGGTACCTAAAATTCCACTGGCTCTTTGGTATTCTTAAGTGATCACTCTATATCTGTATACAATTTTTTACACTTTTTTCTTCAGAGTTCCCTTTGGTTAGGATAGCAATTAATGCCTATTAAATCAATTTGTAGATCTTACAAAATTAGCAGAGGTGATTTTCATGCGACTGTAAAAGTTGGAGCTGCTGGCAATATCTGTTTTTCTTTATATCAGAGATCTAACTGCCAAAATTGAGTTACGTGCTAACAGCAGTATACTGGAAATGTAAGTTGTTGTCATATAGATTGACGTCCAATTGAAAGCTGCATACTAAATCAAGGAACTTGTTACTTTTACTGACAAAAGGAATACTGAGAGGTGCTTGCATCATTTGTGACAGATGTTGTCACAATGTTTTTTATAAGGCAAGTATGTGACAGAATTTGATGGAACACCACGACGGCTGTATTACAAAACATTCATTTTTCGTGAAACCCTTTTGTAACAACAGCAACAACTGCTTACTCAAAAAGACTCCTATCCTTTGGGGAAAAAAAATGCTTTCTGTAGGGGTAAAATCATACTGCATTTAAAAAACAACAGGAAAAAAGGCTATTTTAAAAAATTGTTTGACTCCTTGAACTGAAACTCTTCAGTCTGCCCAGAAATGATCGTGTTTCTAGATATTGGAAAACTTAATTAGGGATCTGCATTTCTGTTCCCCAAAAGACTGACTCCCTTGATGTAATGCCTTCTTAAGGTTTCCTTTCAAAGTTCTCATGGAAAAGGTTAAAATGTTTATGTCTATAAAAAAAGGGAAACCTTTATTTCATGATTGATTAAGATAAAACCCCATGTATCATCCTGAAACATGAAAACTAATATATATTGAATGCTCTAAACTGTCTTTGTCGTTGTCAAATGTAAAACTTTTTATTTTGTATTTACTTTATGAAGAAAATAAGAGTTTTGTCCAAAATTTCCATGTGTTAGTCCACACAATAAACATACAAATCATTTAATATACAGTATGACTTCACCCTATTTTATGCAAACCAGTATATGCAGTCTGGGGTTCTGTAACTTCTCTGGCCAGACGTGAAATATTCCATATGGAAGATTACACCAAATGAGAAACTAAAACTAGCAGAAGAGGATTCAAGTCATATCTGTAATAAGAAATAATAATTTTTAGATATTTTAATTGAAGCAGTCCAAATTTCCTACTTGAAGAAGTTTTTCTTCTTTGCCTTTTAAAACATATGTCAAAAGAGCCTAAGGAAAGACTCAAATCAGTAATGACAACAGAGGATACAGAACACACGGAAGCCAGAAAGAAATTGTTTCTCTCAATTGTGGGTTTCCAGGCACTTCATATCACAATTAAGAAATAAGACAATATTGTTTGGGAACGGGGGAAACAAACACAAACTTTTCTGATTATTTTTGCTTCTGTTACAATAAATAAGAGATATTGGCCTTTTAGCCTTAACATGCTTCCAGTTTATATTGTGCCAGTGTCTCAGCGCTTGAATCAACTTCTACATTTGTAACAAAAACACTAGTGGTACCAAAAAATGGTTATTTTTGCTGTAGCAGAAATATTGGTGGCAATATTGCAGATATTTGTTCAGCTAACCTTTAAACTACTGAACACAAAAGAGTAACAAACACAATCACATTTTATGTATAGTTTGCATAAACAAAAGTTTATTTATAGAAGAGGGAGATTTTTAAAAATTAACCATTAAATTGAATGTACTGGGTTTCGGTTTTTGTCTGGTTTGTGGTTTGCTTTGGGTTATTTTTTTCCCTCATCTGGACTATTTTTAAAGCATTATCTCAATATTATAATGAGTATCCAGTGGTGACACTATATAATTTCAGAATATTGTTTTCACCTAACTTTTTAAGTATGTGCTGATAGTTAAATTAGCCTAGGTATTATACTCAGTGATATTGCTGTAAATAAAACCTAGAACCACCATGTAGCTAATATTTGAAAGGTTCTTGTGATACCTTTTTTTTTAGTTTCGGTGTCTGCTTAATTCTTACACTCACTAGAAGTGATCCATTTACACCCTAGCATTTTGCTTTTCAGTTTTTAGTGGCCCCATCAATCATGTTGAACTTTGCCTAAGGAAATGTTCACAGGGAATACCATGACATGCTATATTACTAAATGGAGACTGAACTTTGAAGCAGTTTATCTTTCAAAAAGGTTTGAATAGAACAATAGGTCCAAGCAGAGCACGAGTTATTAATGCGACACCAGTTTACAGATATATATTACAATCTTCAATTGGTTTTATAATACCTGTGCCTGCTTGAGTCATAGTCTGACTAGGATAGTGTACTGCAGATTTAAAGCTTTTTCCACATGTAGAGCAGTCAGTTGAATGTTTACATACACTGTGCCAGGATTAGTTCTGTGTATTATCTTCAGTCTTAGCCGCTTTGTTCCCAAAATATTCTCTGTCCTCACATTATTTCCAATTTGGTTTTTAGAAAGTGTTTGGAACTGAGAATACAGCTTTACAGGACTGGGTGAGGTTGGAAGGCATCTTTGGAGATCATAGAGTCATAGAATCAT
>VYXH01011731.1:332767-377597 GCA_013397275.1 Burhinus bistriatus | reverse complement strand
GGTGGGGTTGAGGTGATGAGGATTTTGGGGGGGGGTGGTGTTAAGGATTTTGGGACAAGGATGGCCAGAAGAAAACAGATCACCAGGGCAGCCTGAGAGAGCTAGAAATAAGAACAAAATTGAAGAAGAGTGGGACTAGCTGAAATGAAAGTGGATGGGAATCAGGTGTTTGAAGAGCAGGGACTGGAACAAATTAGACAAAAAGAATAGTTTTGGAACAAAAAGTTGGGGATAGCCTAGACACTAGACCATGGTTGGCTGGGAGGAATGGGAGAGAGACAGTATTGAGGAGGGAGGCAGACAGGGAGAGAACAGTTTATTTCCTTAGGGCACATGACCTGAAAGGAGACTGCCTTTTTTGAAGGCATTATTTTCCATTGTTGTCACTTCGTGTCACCAGCCGTCCTTGCTGCCACCATACCTTGTGAGACATGAAGGTGTTATTCCAGTTTTACAAATCTTAAGCTGAAGTGCAGAAATCCATGCAAAATTGTGCTCCACTGCTGAACATCCAATGTGAGATGCTTAGGACTGATTGAGGTGAGAATGTCTGCCTGTCAGCTTCCCTTCAGGGCAGAAAGGGAAGTTGTAAGTGGGCTAAGCAGAGAGAGAGAGAAAATCCAAACTAGGCTTAGTGATGGCCTATAAAAGGTTTTGAGGTTAGTGAAAAGGAAATAGCATATAGTTTTGATATCTAGGCGAATATTAGCAATGTGCTTACTGTACTCGGCTAGGTTTTATTATTATTATTACTTTGTTGTAAGTAGGTTTTGAACTCTTGCAAATACGTTTAATAAGTTTCTGGTTATAGTGAGCTTATCCAGAAACCAGCAGCCGATATTTTAACTTTGAAGAGATTTTTTTTAGAGTTCAGATTCCTTGCACAAGACTTTGGTAGGGGGAAGTATAGAATAAAACTTGTAAATAATGAATTACTCATAACAGCTGCAGTGACAGCAAACTGCGCTTTATTCTGAGTGTGGCAGCGCGCTGGCAATGGAGGTGTAACGCCAAGCTCCCTTCCCAACCAGTGAGGGAGACTGGATAACAGCCTGCTCAGAAAGGAAGGTATAGGCTTTGTATGTAAGGACAGTAGGGAAACATTTTTATGTTCTGTCCCAGAAAGTCAGCTGCGTCTCAGTGAATAAGAGACCTCGGACTGGCCTATTTTAGTGCTTGTCATTCGGAAAGATGCGAAAACCTGCTCAGCGGCAGGGGTGAGAGGATTTCTTACTCATTGGTTAGAAACTTGCAGTAACCTTTCCCCGGGCAGGTGTAATCTTCCTTAAGAGACTCTGTCACCACTGTAGCATTCAAACCAAGTGCTAAAAGAAACTCCTCAGAAGAAGTATCATTTTTGTGAATAAGGAGCTGTACGGCTAAGAGGAGCTACTGGTCAAAAAAACTGAGTGAAAGTGACAAAAAGGTATGTTTACATAGTGCTTGGGGAGGAGGGAAAAGCTGTGTCATCTGCAGAGCAATTAGATACCTATCACTTAATCTTTCTTTCTGGATTAAAAAAAAGAACAGGTAGCGCCAGAGCTGCCTTAACTCAAGGAGGATATTTGGATTACTTAATGCTGCAGAAGATGGATGTTCCATCTACAGCAGTCACCTGAAAAAGGTCATGGAAAGAGCAGAAATTAAAAGGCATTCTCCCCAGGGCGAGAGAAACAGAACAGAAGTAGGGAAAACCCAGTCAATTTAGGACTATTACTGGGAAATAAGGAAGGGATAGATACTCCCAGTGAAATGCAAGTTAGAATCAGGCATGCTTACCTGGAGCTAAGGATGGTCAGGCCAGATGCAGAAGACCTCAGGGACTCTATTTTTTCCATAGCGTGAGCTGCTCAGAGAAGTGAAAAGCTCTTTTCATGTTTCTGAGAGGATTTAGAGAAAGAAACCACAGCCTTTCAATTGGAATAACTGTCCAGTTTATAAGAGAAAAAAACACCTTCATGTGGCTGGTCATCATGTCCGGTGGTGGGTTCAGAGACAGCTGACTGAATCGGTAATGGCCGTCTGATAGACTAAAATGAGCATGTATTTCTTTTGCGTCATTAAAGTTAACAAGAACTAGGTCTGTGTGCCAGCATCAGGGAGATGGATAGATCACCTCAGCTGGAGTGTGCGTGGGTTTGCTTGTTTTTCCTCAGGCTTGTTCACTTTTCCGTCTAGCGAATGCTTAATGGGTGGGCAGATGCTTTTTACACTGTGTGTTGGATATGACTTTTGAGTCCTCTAATGGGATGTGAACTGATGCGTTTTAAGTATTGAACGTCTGGGAACGAACAGTTACAGCCTCTTTCTAAGGAGGGTATGATCTCAAAGTCATTTCTGGCCTGCACAGATTAGAACCAGGGATCTGGAAGCTGAAATGAGTAGTGCAGCAATTTGTAATGTAGAGCTCTGGTTTCTGTAGAAGCAAATTCATTAGCTCAGATTGGTAGTGTTGTTTTAACTCCTGATTTAACAACAGACACGATTTAAATGTAGGTATTTAAAGGTTATTGTGCCTGTTACATGAGATCATTCTGTTGTGTTCAGCTAAGGTTTCTTATTCCCGAGGGAACTGGGTGAACACTGTAGAAATGAAGACAGTAAAGCGGTAGGACATGCAGTCCTGACTGCTGTACAGAGTAGGATGATTCAGGAGTGTGTAACTCGCCTGTGATAGTAAAGATGACTGCTGCAGGCAGAAGGGTGGGATCCCTTTCACATATCACCCCCCGAGCCCAAGCACTGAAAAAAATTAAGTACTGAAGTACACTAATTACTGAAGTGCTGCAGGTAGAACATGGTCCTGTTCCCCAGCTATACCATCTCCCCTGAATGGCAGCAGTTCGTCCAGTGCCTTAAGTTTTCTTAGAAAGGCCTTTTGCAAATTCTTTTTAGGGAAGCGGCCTTCTTTCAGTCTTGCCTTCACAGTACCCTGGGTGCCTCTCAAGAAGTTCTTCTGTAAGGTAACTAGAGAAACAGGAATTACTAAAGCGTGTCAGACCATAACCCGCACAGCCTACAGCTATATCGGTGGTTGTAACTAGTACCAAGGGCTAAAGCAGGAAGAAACCCTGCAGTGAACTTGTATTACAGTATGTTCCCAAAAAACATTTCTCCTCACCTCTTAAGACATGCACGTGACTTTAATTGTGCATCAGCCATGCTTCCATACCTTCAGAAACAAAATGAAACTAATTTATGTTGTTTAACACCATGTTCATGTTGTTAGCCATCTGCTACAAGTCAGGTTTTAATGCTTCACTTTTTGGTTAAGAAGGTAAAAAAATTTCTAGTCTGCCATTGATCATTACTTTTTATACTTCTCCCTGGTATTTAAGGTGAACAGTTACAGTGTTTTCACAAAAACCTTTTTTTCTGGCCCCTAGCAATTCTCTTACGATGTGGGGCTTGAAATCTGGTCACAGCTTTCCAGCTGCTGGTGCGTAAGAGGTCTGTCATTTTCAGTATTATTATTATTTGTCTCTCATTCTCATGCACCATTGTTTTCTGTTGTCCTCCTCCCCTCAAAAACCAGGCATAACTGACTAAGGGTGTTCAGTGACCTGTGCATAGAAACAGAGTAGTTTCTACTCTGCAAGGACAGAGTAGTTAATTTAAAGCCTAGTGATCTTTATTAATAACTCATAGTATTCACTCTAAACACGTATCGCTTTGCAGTCAAAGCCACAGTCTTGACATTGTTGGGTTTGTCTTACCACCCATTCATGAAATGTGGCTAAATTCTCTGAAATGCCATAGTCTGGTCTGGAAGAACCTAGGTGTGCCACCTACACACTTTTCTACTTCCCTTTTTAAAAAAATATTTATACACACCACAGATGGAAATACGAATTCCTTCAAAAAAATAAAATCAATTTGTATGATTGTAGGGTTTTTGGGGTTGTTTTTTGTGGTTTTGGGATTGGGGTTTTTTTTTGAGCATTGCCTTTCTGGTTAATGTCAAAGTAGCAGAAAGTCACGAATATCCTGTCATTACCAGAAAGCAGGAAAAAACCAAAAAGCGTTTTTATTAATGTGTTATTAGCACAAGGAAAGAAATTAGATTAGGCTGACACTCTTTTAAAATTCAGGCTTTTAACATGCCGTACTTACACAGTATGCAGGAGGAGGAAGTGAGCTTGTTTTGTCTTCTGAATGGGCCAGAAGCCACGCAGTCACATGAGCAAAAAGTTGCACCCAAGCTAGTAAAACAGCAGAGAGGTGTTTTCATGGGAATAGTTATTAATCCCTGCTCATTTTAGTCTCAAAGTCACTAATCTAGTTGCACTATGAATGAATTCCAGATAAGATACGATATCGATCCTGCTTATCAGGTGCGTTAACGCTGGTCTCAGGGCTTGGGGTCTGTGTTTTCATTGTTCCATGGTTTCTGATTGACTTAAGAACACACGGAGCAAAGCTCTCTTGCTCCGAGCTGTATGGAATGTACCAGGTTGGCGCGCATCTGAGCTTGTGAGGTGTTTTGGAGCTGAGCTGCAACGGTAGTACAGTGGAAAACCTACAGAATATCATCCTTATGTTTTCATGCGTTAATTGCTACTGGTACAGTGCAGCAATGTTGCCAGTAGTAAGAGGCAGACCCCTGTGTTAGCTCACTGCATCTCAATCTTTGCCACCAAGCAGGAAACGCATGAAGCAGAATCTCTGGGGGGTAAATTTTGTATGTGGTAGGAGACTTTCTGTGAACTGCCTTTAGAATATCTTGTCCTTGAATTAATATTACATTTAAGCAATGTTCTTAAAATTATTCCCCAATTTAAAATATAAATTATTATCTTTTTCAGGAAATCCAGTAGAGGAGACTTCGTATTTTCTGCTGATCGTCTGGTAGGTGAAGAATTTCTTCTTCTTGGTATTGTACTTTGCAACTCTTCCATAAAATGGGTCTTTCAGGCTAGAATAATGGCGGTGTGAGAGCAACTTCTCTACACAAAGGAAATTGCTGTTTGACAGCAACTTTCTGTGTAAGGACGTCTGTGCTCTGTTACAGATTGCTTTCATCTCAAAGGGTTCCAGAAACCATGTTATTATCAAGCACAACTACTTCAGGACAGAGAGCAGTAGTAATAAGAGAATACTGTTCAAAAACAGATGCACAGAGGCTAGAGATAATTCAGTTTTGCTTTGAAACAGTACTTTTGATCTTGTGAACAGAGCTGTACAATTTCTTAGCGTCTAGATGTTAACAATTGCTTGTATGCATAAGTGCCGCCTGGCACTTGTTGTGTATTAGATTAGTAGCCCTGGGTGCATCCACACTGGGAATTTGGTTTTAGCCATATGGTAGTTACTAGCAGGGACAAAGCAATTTGAAGTTTTCACACATTTTAGTAGGTCAGAACAAAGACTGTCGGGAATGCAACATTTATCTCATTTAAATTACATGCTTAAAGAAAACCACAGCACTCACGCCCACACATAGACTTCTTGTATTCATGAGGGTGTTTGCCGTTTGCAGATCCGCATTCATTAGCAAGGAAAGTCTTCCTTTCCTCCTTTAGCAAAGATGAGTCCAGAGGCCATTCAGTTACCAGCACCATTTGCTACAGCAGGCAGGTTTCCTGTGATAAAACCAATCTTAATCACACCTAATCCAGGTTTGCTCAGGGCTTAGAGATGATTACAACCTAAGATTGTGATTGCAGTGCTTTTTATCTTTGCAACTTTTCCACTTTCTCCCCTGCTTTTCCCTTCTTGAGGATGTTTCTTGCATTTCCATTCACCGAGAACTGTCAAGGCCCAAGCCAGCAAATCCCATCACTCGTAACTCGTAGATCAAGTGACTGATTGGAGTGCCTTCT
This sequence comes from Burhinus bistriatus, assembly GCA_013397275.1. Classification (NCBI taxonomy): domain Eukaryota; kingdom Metazoa; phylum Chordata; class Aves; order Charadriiformes; family Burhinidae; genus Burhinus; species Burhinus bistriatus. The sequence goes on along the minus strand of VYXH01011731.1, from coordinate 371,775 downwards.
TTGCCAATAGTACTTCATAATGGACGGGCAGAAAGTTGCAGCCCCAACTTTGTTCTGCCCCAGCAGTTCTCAGCGGATACCATTTAAATAGGCACATGTTCTTTAAAGTTCATTGGACAAGTAGGAACAGCCCAGGAAATGTCCACTACCTATGAAAGACTAGCTCAACTATGTGTCGTTCTTTCTGAGTTTTGTGGTTTCACATTCTTCACATGCTTAAATGTGCAAGTAAGATTCAGGAAGCCAACAAAGATCAACACCAGCAATCCCACACATTTACGGGGTATAGGTCTGCAGTCCAGGGGTCAGGCCCCTTCCCCACCAGTACTCCTTTCACAGGAAGGCTTTCAGGTTTAACATTCTCATTTCACCTTGTATTAGGTTCCCATCATGCTGCATCCTTGAAGGAGCATTCATTCATGCCAATTTCTTTGAATTAAAGAGGAACACTATATTATTCCTAATCTGTATTTTAAAAAAGAGATAAACAATGGCTATTCTCATACTGACAGGAAAACCATTAACAGTCTTGACTGTAGCTTATTGTCATTAATTAGCATGAAGGACCTCTCCCACCTACCTTCTCACTTTACTTGGAGGTCCTGTGCTGTTCTGAGGGAAGCAGTGATTTTTTTTCCCCCTCGTTGCTAGAAACTGCAGCTTCCAGACATTGAGTTAAGTTCAGGCCCTGGTACCGGCATCTTCTACGTGCTGGCCAGCATTTGCACAGATACGGAGCAGCTTTTCACAGAAACCTCTGTTTGCTGGTCATGCAGATGTTTGTTACAGAACCTACTAGTCTGTTTTCTATTTTGTAGGAGGAATTTTATGCAAAACAATATGTAGGACTATGTCATTTTCTGTATGTTATTCCTAGGTGTGGTGAGGAACAGTTACAATTTCATGTGAGACGTGGTCTCCACTAAACTTGGTGGAGTGCAAACATAGTTAAGACTTGCTATGTTTTCCCCACCCAGTTAGCAAACAGAGCTTAATGTCAAGATGGAATACATGAAGAGAAGAAACATATGCATGGGATTGTAGGGTAACAAAATGGATCTTGTTGCAGAGAGAAAACGAGCATGCAGGTAAGCTTGCTACTAGCTTGGCAGTTGTTAGTGGCAGTATCTCATAAGGTCACCATAGGAAGAGGTCTTAAGGAGGGATTCTAAAGCTGATGAATTTCTTCTGGTGCAGTTTTTTCTTCTGGCAATTTGTTTCACACGTAAGGGGATGACAAAAAAGAAATGTTCAAAGATACTTGTGAGACAAAGGAGTTAATGGGTGGTAAGGATTAGTGGGGAGTTTCTGAAAGTCACTGCCTGAAGCTGAAAGATGTGGGGTTAAAGTCACGAGGATGAAGACAACCCATCTTGTGTTTGTGAAGGAGAGGCAGCTGTGGGAACTAAGTCGCTGACACAGGAGATGATCAGTCATGACTTGCGGTAGTAGATATCTGGACAGGTAGACCTCAAAGCGATAGTGAGACCAATTTGAGAAACACCAGCAGACAGCTCCTTTCAGTGCAAGAAGCTCACACTAAACCCTTGCATGTGTGTTGTCCCACGCCCACACACCGTGGAAGCATTTAATTGATGTCACCTTGCAGGATTGCTGTAGAACTAGTGAGACGCTCACAAAGCCCACAGCATTTTTACTGAGACCACCTGAGAACATTGTTCCAAGGCCTACGCTCGGTAGGAGGTACACAATAAGGTAGGACCAGGCCTGTGACGTTAAGCTGGTGCTGCACACCAGCTGAGTGGTGTGTTGTGGGCTAACGGACCAGGCCAGTAGCAGGAAGGGGAGCCATCTTCCACAGTCTTAGAGGGCATTGCATGTGTAGAGTTTTGGCAAGGATGAAGCAAAATTGACTTGCAGCCTGGATTCAGGCAGGTGTTTGTCGTTTACACAGCACTGACCTACAGCCTCAGTTCACAAGTACAGTGGTGCTTTTCAGCAGAAGGGAGATTTTGTGGTTTGAGTGGAGGTCTGAGGCTGAGGAATTAGTTTCTCAGCCCTACCAGCAGATCCCTGCGTAACACCGAAGAGGTCACTTCACCTTTCTGCCCGCCTGCCTCTCTTTCAGGGGGGTGATAATGCATACTTTAAAACTGGTTTGAAATCCTGAGGTGCAAAGAGCTGTACAGATACAAAGTATGGCTGACAGCCCCACTATTCTGCCTTCCCTTCAGCTTCCAAGAAAAGCTACATCATAATGGGTTAGAGGATCCCCCTAGGAATTACTGTGATCTTGGAAATCAGCTGATGCATGGTTATCACATAAAATATAGCTAGACTGCTGATGTCCCACAAATAGGGCATTTAAATGCTTCTTGGCATTTAAATGCTTCACCTTTTTCCAAATTGCAGGCAAGCAGAAGAGTTGTAACATGCAGCTGCTGAGGATCACAGATACTTTTTGGGGTGGCTCTAAAAGGCCTACCATTTTTCCAGTTTTGTCTGGTCAGAGCAGCACCACCTCTTGACTGCACCCTGCCTGGGTTCCTTATTTAGTGACTACATCTCTTCTAAGTGACAGTACTGCCAGCTTGCTTTCTGTAGTTGCCTATATCCAAATTTCTCTGTTCATGGAGTATGAGGAACTGGTCAAACCTGATTTCTTCAGTGGTATTTGAGTGTGGTAAGGAGACTTTATTCCTGTGCTTAATTGGCTGAGAAAAGGTAGATTTCACTACCATTTTCATATCCTTGAAATGTTTTTGTGGTAGTTAGCTATAAAACGCTTTGGACCTCTATTAACTGTTGTTTTTGCTAACTGTTCTAACAGATCTTGTACTAATGAAGGTTCAGAGCAAATAGTATTTCCCTTTGCTTACAGCAAAGGGTCTGGTGTAAATCATACATATAATTTTGTATATCAGCATTAAACGCTTAATCTAAAACCTCAGCATAACTCTGTAAAACTTCACAGTTTAACTAGGCCTGCTAGAATTTAACATCCCTTTTAGCCCCCCCCCCCCCAATTAAAAATAGACTTTATTTTTGTTATTGATAACTTTACTTCATGGTTTTAATTTCTGGTCAAAGTCTTCTGCCTTGGGGACAAAGCTTTACTTGCCTGCTTCATGTGGGGCCATAATAATACCTGTTTTAGCTTCCAAGCAATGGCGGCCACCTCTCTGGGAGAGGAGCAGGGCTGCTGGTTCTCAGGGCCAGAGAGAAAGGAGGTGGAAATTATAATCCCTGAGCATGAGGGTGGCAGAAAGCGTAGTGCAAAAATAAATGTTTTATCAACACTGACAAATTTACAAAAGAATCCTTCCCAGCCTCTGTATAAAACATTGACCTGTGTAGTAAAACCAAGGAGATTGTTTGACTGTAGACCTTCACTGGTCTACTCTAAACTTTTGGCAGATAATATGGAGTGATGCTAACCCTGGCAACATGTCAGCAGTATGAAAAAAAGCGTTTCTTCCAAACCTGGCTCATAGGTTGGCTTGTTTTGGTGAAATAACTTTAAAAAAATAAAATAAAATTGTGTACAAATGTCCCAGAAACCTAAAAATAATGAAGGATTTCTTGGCTTGTTTATGTGGGAAGCTGTGTCTTTCAGTAGAAGAACACTGGTACCTTCAGTCTCAGGATTAAAGTGACTGAATCAAAAGACTGAGTCAAAAACCCTACTTGCAGTAGCTTTCCTTGAGCAGTTCTGGCCTGTGAATCTTTGGCTCACTAGCAGAGAGAACTTTTACATCTTTAATACCCAGAGCATCTTTCATGGGCAATCATTCTGGGTTCGGATGAATACATTTCAGTAACATTGCCCAGGGTACAGCAGCAGGGCCAGCACCAGGGGAGAGCTGGAGGTTTTCTGGCCACTGGAGGCTGGAGAGGTGTGTGTGGCTCACTAGCTGCACCTCCAGTAGAGATGTCCCTGCTGAACTGGGCCATCTGTACCGTGTGAAAGCGCAGGTACTCAGCAGAGCATCCCATGGTCACCACAGCTGGCAGGTGCCAGAAGAAGGTGATAAAGAGATTTCTAGGTCTGCTGACTGGTCTTTGGGCACTCGGTGGCATTTACATTGCTGCAGCTCCTGTGGCTCTTCTGGCAGCCCCACTGCAATTCAGTCATAGAAATACAGGTGTGAAAACAGACCTCAGCGCCTAGCTGATGGGGAACTGAGAGAAGGCGAATTTTCCCTTTTTCTCACTAGTATTTTCTGTCAGCACAATAAAGTTGCATTGGTGCTTCACTCATTTGTTGAGAAAAACTCGTCTGTGATGCCTATGCCTGCAAGATATAAATAAAGTCAGTTTTATGATTGCCTATGAACACTCCCCCCGAATTTTTTTTGGTAATGCCTTCATTTGATTACTGGACAAAAGGTAGGCATCAACCCCAAAAGGTCTCTAAAGTCAGTCCCTGAAGAGATCCTTTTAGACCCTTCAGGCTGTTAGGTGTTCGCCTAGTACTTGTAAAAACTACTAACATTTAGTATCTTATCTCCATAGATAACAAATCCCTTTAAGCTGACTGATCTGTTTTGTTCTACAGATCAGACTTGTGGTTGAAGAGGGACTGAATCAACTGCCGTACACAGAATGTACCGTGACCACTCCAACAGGTATGTGGGAAATTACTCCTCCCCTGGGTAGGACTGGAAGTGGAAGCTTAACTAATACAAAAAAAATACGGAACTGTTACAAGAATCATATAATCCCTCAAGTTGGAAGAGACCCATAGGGATCATCGAGTCCAACTCCCTGCTCCTCGCAGGACTACCTAAAACTGAACCATGTGACTAAGAGTGCCATTCAGATGCTCCTTGAACTCTGACAGGCTTGCTGCCATGACCACTTCCGCGGGGAGTCTGAGGCTGAAACAGTTTAACATTCAGGGTAGTGTTCAGAGTTAAGGTCCCTTCCGGTATTTAAAAAGATAGAAGGTGCGTAACAACACAGTTGAGCAAAACATACAGTCATATAGTTGTCATTTTACTCGGGTTTTAAATTGGTCTTGCAAAATTTACCACTGTGTTTTCTTCCCAGCAGTGGTGCTGGGCAAGCTCATTACCAGCTTCTGGGGCTGGATCTGAAGAACTGTGACTGGGACAATCTTGCTTAGCTGTCTTTGTCTTTGAATTAACAGGAGACCTGAGCTCACAGTACTGATGATCGTTATCGCTCTCATACACAAACCATTGCCCACTTTTTTCTTTCCGTGATCAAGAACACAGGGACAGTAGCATTGTAGCATCATGTTTCAGTTCTAACGTTTCCACCTGCAGTACTGGACTGCATTTACCTGGCTTCTTAGAGGACATACTGTTTACCTTTATTTTGCATAGCGTCCTTCATTTAATCACAGAATACCTGAGTTATAAAACACATACTCGGAAAGGATCACTTCTGTGCCACTTTTCTGACACGACTTGGAAAAAAAGCGCAAGTTCTTTACCAGTTACGGTTGCTTGTTTGAGGGCTGCAGGATAGGGTGTGCAGATTGGTTCATGCCACCTGTTGAGAGGCTTGGAGCTCGCTGTTGTCCCCTGGGTGTTCAGGGGATCTCAGTTCCATTCAGACCAAGGTCATTTGAAGCAGCGGCCCCCAAAGGGGCCTTAAGCTGGGGCAGAAGGGAGCAATCAGTGCCACGGACGTCTGGTTTCTTTCCTCCTGCAGGACACAAGTATGAAGGAGTCAGATTTGAGAAGGGAAACTGCGGAGTCAGCATCATGAGAAGTGGTAGGCACTTTCTGGCTGTTGAATGAGAATGAATTAAGCGGTTTGGAAAGCTGTCATCAACGTCCTTTCAAAAATGTGCAACCGCACTTCTCTACAGCAAAGTTTTACCCAAACCTGCCAGTGGTTGTTCTTTCTGAGGTAGCCTTGATCACAGAATGTCACGTAATAGGTTTCATTAACTTTTTAGGAGACAAACAGCCGCAGCAGATTTCAGCTGGCCTCTTCTCTAGCGATGGTTAACTGTGCATGGCCAGGCCAGCCGGCCTCGTTTGCCGCTGAGGGCTTCTGCTCAGAGACGGCTCTCCAAACAAACCATGCTCGGGGGTGGCAGAGTCTCGGTTATTTTGCGCAATGCTGCAGAAACCTTTGTAGCTGTGATGTAAAATCCAGCGGCTCCACAGCCTCCTGCAGCACATTCTGCACCGTGGTGTCTCTGGGCAGAGCTCAAAGGTGGTCTCCAAACCCCACACGTTTGTTTTGACGTTTCCAGCTCTCGCCTTTGAGAGCTTAGCACTGCTGTGTGGGAACACTCATACCCCGGAGCTACCTAACACCAAGTAGACTTGTTTTTCTGTCTAAACAGGGGAAAAAGGAAAATAGCTTCAAGTGTTTTAACACTTAGAACCGAGAAAAAAAAAAAAAAATCTCCTTTTTAGAACTCTTCACCAATACCGTACTGGGACTGTCTATTTAATTGTAGCATCTTGCAGTTGTGCCGTTTCTTAGTGTGTAACAATTCATTGTTGGGTTTTTTTTTTGCGGCTCATGTTGAGGAGAGGCAATGGAACAAGGTTTACGAGACTGCTGTAGATCAATCCGCATAGGAAAAATCCTGATACAGAGCGACGAGGAGACTCAAAGAGCGAAAGTGTACTATGCGAAGTTCCCACCCGACATTTACAGGAGAAAAGTTCTTCTTATGTACCCAATACTAAGTAAGTGTCTTTCGTCATTACCTACAGTTAGACTCATCTGAACAGTGAGTGCGCTGCATTTAAAGGAAAATTTCCAAATTTCAGGGGCTTTGATGAGGTTTTCTGCTTGGTTTAGGTGACACAGTAGGGAATTTATCAGGCTGTGCCAGAATACGTATTAGTCAGCCCGCACCAGCATGAACGCAGAGCACCTCAGTTGGGCACGCCTGCATTTGTGAGAAAGGTTGAAGCATTAAGACTTGATAGGAATTTCATTTTTTAAATTTTGCCATGAGAAAAGGCTCAAACAGTATTTTTCTCATGCTATTAAAAGACATTTTTGGATTAATACTATAAACTTAGAAGTAAATTACTTTTAAATTAAACACGGGGGCAGGGGCAAAAAAAAATAAAGTATCTTTTTCCCTGTTAGGTACTGGTAATACCGTCATTGAGGCTGTCAAAGTTCTTGTGGAACATGGTGTACAACCAAGTGTCATTATCCTGCTGAGCCTCTTCTCCACACCTCATGGTAAGTTGAGGGGACAGAAGAGCGATGCCAGGTACGTTCAGTGGGGCAGAGTTGCATCAGTCACACACTGTGGACAGCGGTGAAGAGCTGTTCCTTTCCAAGTACCGACAGCAGCATCGCTTTGCGCACAAGAGAGGTTTGGGGGGTTTTTTGGCTGAATTGTAAAAGTGAGAGCGAACAGCAACATGTTTGGTATGGGCAGTGGCATGGGTGAGCAGAAAGAAAAAGGCCTATTGCACGTAATGGCAAAACTCCAAATGGTAAAGTATTCCTAAAAGCAGGAATTTGCAGCGCTGGCAGGTACACAGAACGCTCCGGTGGCTGACAAAGCAGTGCCAGTCCGGCTGCTGCTGTGGATGGCAGCAGCTCAGGCATGGTGTTGATCTGCCACCAAAAGAATGCCAGTGCTGTAAGGAGCGTGAGGTAAATGAAGCTACAGAAGTGTCCTGCCTGCATGTTAAAGATCTTAACTTGTAAAAGGGGACGCCAAAAAAGGAACATCTGTTTGTGTGAAGTAGTTTGTGTGAAGTAGAACAATGGGTCTTGTACATTGTTTGAAAAATTGGCCATGGCAGAAATCACTATCAGAAAAGACAACAGAACTGCAGAGACTTAGTCCTGGCAGTCTGTAAGCACTTTGGTTATTAGATTGGGCGTATACGTGTGTGGTAAAGAAAAGAAAAATCCAAATAAGAAAACCCAAAAAAGCAAGCCACCAAGTTCCTCACAGACAGTCAGCTAAGGCAGAAACATGAAGCGGATATGGAAGAACAGAGCCTGACTTATCTACGGAATTTTGCTAATCATGATTTAACGTGTGGTGCTGAAATACAGCTGCAGTGCTGTAGTCATTATTGCCTTTGCCCTCTCTCACAAGGTGCCAAATCCATCATCCAGGAATTCCCGGAGATCACAATTTTAACTACAGAAGTTCATCCTGTCGCACCGACACACTTTGGACAGAAGTATTTTGGAACAGACTGACACACTCGGAACAAATGGAAATGACTATATGATATTGCAAAAGGTTTTTTTTCTACGTTTTATTATTGTTGGTTGAGGGCTTGTTTAAAAATCTTTCTGGCCAAAGGGGGAAATACTTGACTTAGATTAGTTCTGGGCAGTCACTGCCTGAACACTGAATCAGGTACAGTAACAGCACTCTGTCATTGCGGAGCCGAGCGTCTCAATGTTGGGGTTGTATAAACTGCTGCACTCTCTGCTTTAACTTATTTATTCTTCTATGGCCTGTCTTGTGGCTGCTTGCCAGAGCAAAATAAAACAACTAAATCACAGAGGTGCGTACGTCATTTCTAGTGGTAACGTTCACATCGCCCCAGGTCAGCTGGTACAGCCACTCCTAATGCTTCCAGAACGACGGGCGCACGTGGAACTCGATGTAATTCTTAGCAGCCACACTGAATTTTTGGCAGAATTATCAGTCTTTGGATGGTGGCCAAGAACTAAAGCTACAACTCTTTTCAATGTTGCTCTGTATTGATTATTTTCAAGTAGTAAACCATCCACAGTTGTCTTGCTCAATGGTACTGAATAAAGAAGCTTCCTATCGCAGTGCCCGTGCCCTGGCAAACGAGGTGGGAGCAGCACGGGCTGCAGGAATTCTATACATACAGTACTTAAGTTTTGTCCCTTAAAACTTTTGTGGTTGAATCGGTATCGGTAAGCCTTTTAAAGAAAGCAAAGCTCTGGCAAACAGTCGAACTCTATTTCTAGCTCTGTTTGCAGAGCAACAGGGCTTAAAGTCAGAAGATGAATACGGCCCTCAAGGCTCAGCACCCTTTCAGAATGCTCACTGCAGTAGTTGTAGCAATCAGATTAAACATAAATCTGCAGCCAAATTCTTTCTTAGCTTTAAGTACTCCCTGGCACCAACTACACAACATCCAACACTTAAACTAGCTAGTATCTTACCTTACTGTAACTTTGGGAAAATTTATATATAAAGACCATATAGTCCATTATTATTTTTTAAATATATCCGTTTGTAAGAAGTGCAGGATTACCGAATGCCGTCACAAGCAGAGTGCTTCACACCTCTCCTCAGGCGAGCGGCATGCAAAGGCCTGGGCTGCCCCAAGCAATACCTTGTATAAGATACGGGGCAGCATTTCCTGAAGCCTTTTTTTGACACAGGTAAAGAACCTTCCCCACTCCGAGCAGTAATTTCAATTAATTAAAGCTGTGTAAGGCTTCCGAGAGAGAATGTTTAGCCTGAGCGTAGGCTAAGTAATGGAAATAACTGTTCACAAGTATAATAAATTAGCCAAAAATGGTTTTAATGCGAACCTTGCCTGCAGTACAGTATAAACCGCGCAGGCTCTCTAGTACAAACCATAATAGAAAATGACAAAGCAGAATGTACAGGATATTCACCTGCAGAAACCATACAAACACTTGGAAAATATCGGAGCCGTACACAAAGCATTCGTAATAAAGACAGAAGGTTTGTCAAGACAGTAAAAACGAGTATCCAAAGCTTTTGTAAAAACCCATTTGCTATCAAAAGTCTCGATGCCGGCAGCAGCATTAAACTGAACCCGACTAAACATCCCGATGTCAGCAGCCTGTTCATGACATTCACTGGAAAGCACTCGCTTCCGATAAATTAAGGGGTGAGAAATTGGTATTAAACAACACAGCTCCGAGCGGCATGTCCTTAGCTGAAGAGGACAGTGTTGATTGTACACAAGTTACTTATAAATACCGATCTATCGAAAAAGCAGCTGAATGTAGTAACAAATCACTAGAATGAAATTTATGTTACTGTTTCGGATGAGTTAGCAGTTATTGGCACAGGGCCCACAAAGCCGGCCTTCCTCGACAGGAAAAGGGCGTTTCACTACGGCGGTTTGCAGCGCAGGGAGTTCTGCCCCAGTGGAGGAGGTAGTGTGTTGGTTCCCAAACGGAGCCGTCCGAGCCCAGAACGGCTCTTGCAGTGACTGTTCTACTCGGCGCAAGTTTCCGTGCCTCGTCAAAACACCAGGGAGTGAAACCCACTCACTTCACTTCGAAGCAAGGTAAAAAAACCTCCTAATGCTGAATTCTAACGTACAGATAGGTCTGCGATTATCTGATCCTGAGATTTCATTAAGTTTGATCTTTGAGGGACCCATTTTCACAACAAACATAAATGAGTCACTTTCAGATGAAAACCAGCTATATATAAAATAACGTGATCTTTTCTATGTTACTAGCAAAAGGGAAGCTGTTAGAAGTTCCCTGCTTCACCAGCGCAATTGGGAATTACTCTGGAATAGCTTAGCCTGTCGGTAAGTACAGCAGGAAGCTACACCTCCACGTCATTACTGCAGAAGAAGGATGCCTGCACGTGGAGTTCATTCAGAACAGAACAGCTTCCACCTTCCTCTTCACACAAGCTCTTCATCATACAAACCCTGCCTCCTCCTCGGGGGAGGCCACCCCAGCACCAGCCCAGGCCCTTTGTTACAGCAGCAGGATACCAGGTGCTGATAATGAGGAATTTCTCTCTCCTACACATCCTAGAGGCTCCTGGATCTCCCAGAAAAAGGCAGGGGCAAAAAAAAAATAAATACACCAACACTTTGAAGAATCCACTGGGTTTTCGTTTCTCTTGGGAAGTGCTGATCCGAGAGGGTGCAGCACACGCCTTCCCCAGTTCAGCAAGGAGCGGGGAGGAGAGGTTGGTTGGTTGCCAGGCTTCCCGTGGGATTTAGCCCAAGGTTTAGCTCAAGAAAAATTCAAGTCTAGTAAGTACTGAAACAGCAGGAATGCCTTCAGGTAAAGTACCCGTGTGTTACACGAGCTGTCCGATACTAGCATTTGATGCAAGCAGGCGTTTCTTTTTAAGCACAATTGGAGTAAGAAGCAAAAATGATCCCTTTGCCCTTTTTGGTGGTTTTTTTTTTGGTTGGGTTTGTTAACATAACTCTTCTACCTTTTTTTTTTTAACAGTGGCTGTTACCTATTAAAGTTTTACAATGCTACTGTAATTCTTAAAACCTCACACCGAAAAAAAAATATTTTAAGCAGCATGAAAGCATTACCAACTTACAGGCTCATGTCTGAAATGTAAACTTACGTTTTATTTCACAAGTTTACATTCCAAACTGAAGCTAGAAAATGAAGAAATAAGACTTCTAGGAAAGAGAGAAAAGCAACGCAGGAAGTTGGATCCCACTGCTGTGAGCAAAGCAAGCTGAGCCCGAGTGATGAGAATCACAAACCAGTACCTGACAAACATTAAGCTTAGTTACAAATAAAACACGTGGCACAACTGCTTAAAATGACACCTACTCACCTTCACAGGATCCAAAACACCAGCACAAACAGCTGAAAGCTGGTAATATTTTAACCATATATTCAGGAGGAAGAAGAAAAACTCTCTCAAAGGGAGACAGAAAAAGGACAAGAATAAAACTGCGTAACGGTGGGTCTGATCTCAACGTTAATTACCAGGAAAGGAAATAAAGCATTAAGCAGGAAGAGCGCTCGGCGATGCCACAGCCTTGCAGTGCTTGTGGCTGCCAAGCTGTGTGACAGACCATTGCTTCGGATGAAAAAAGAGCCGCTCTACCATGCGAATGCTTTAACTGATGGTTTCAGCATGAGTTTATTTTTACAAGTGTTCTGTAACAGGACAGCAGCTGATAGAATTGCAAAAATAGCGGTAAAATGAAGGTATTTTCAAGTACTATGGATCAACTTCAAAAATCTATACCACAGGAGTCACTGAAATGAAAATGTGACCCTTTGAGTTAATTAATTCTGGCTTAATATACAAGGTCAACAGTACCTCCTTAGCCTGCTAATTCAACGCTTTTGTGAACAAGCCAACTACGCAAACAGCAAACCTGTTCTGCTGGCGTCCCGACTACACGGGAGGCAGCAGGTCCCTGCGTACCTCTCAGCACATCATTCTTCCCTTTGGGGAAGAAAAGGTGAATTCTTTTTTTTTCCCCTGACACACACATTCATACCATGTTACAGACTTGACGCATTGGGTTTAGTAACTAATACGAAGTTGTGCTTTGAGTCCACACCAGCGTGCAGAACTGAAAAAACAACAGCTGGTATGGACTTGGCTGACTCACATTTCTGGTTTGTTCCAGGAAGTAAACATTCATGGCTCCAGTGCTCTGAGGAAGCTTCCTGGTTCTTGTCAATGACAGCACACTACGTGTATGAGGTACAGCTGACGGAAAACATACAGTACTGCTTCCTGTTTAAAGGAATACAATCATATTCTACCCCAAAAACATACTATACCAATTCAGCAAGAGACAACACAAAATTGCAGTGCAGTGACGCTTACTAAGTCCTAGCTCCTTGGGCAGGACTCGCTGGCCAAGGAGAGGATTTGCCACAATACTCTCCATAGAAACATCAATATGATGTTTTTCCTATTTTCTTTAAGAGTACAGTGTACCTGAACATAAATGGGAGAGAAGGGGGAGAGGTGCGGAGGTGGTCATTAGCGGTCAGTTACTGTGGAGCACAGGGATGAGACAGAGCGGCAGGTATCACGGTAAAATCCAGCAAGAGCGTTCCTTCTTTCACACAATGACATCCACTTGGAAAAGTTGCTTATAGCAGGGGAAGTCCTCACTCACGTGAAGGATGTGAAATGCATTTGTAAAATGCTGAAATACAAACCACAAGCGGGCCAAAGGCAAGGTAGAACATGCTGTGCCTGGATGAAACTCTCACACTTCCGTGCCCTGATTTAAGCTAACAAAACCGTGGTCGTGTTCAACACAGAAACACTCCTGGTGAGCCTCTGACACCTGCAACGCTGGCTGTCACTTAAGCCACGTATATTGCTACCTGATGACTGTTGGTAGAATTACAGACAGCATCTGGTGGTCCTATTCCAGCTTCCACGGACTCATCGAAATAACCTACTCTGCACTACAGAGCAGCCTCGTGGCCATGTGAAGAGCGCTCTCCCACCGGCAGTCAGATCCACCTCCCTTGGCTACTTTAAGCTAAGCCAACAAAGTCATTCTTCATTCTTCTCTAAATACAGGTGCTTCTACACCTCAAGCTCTGCTGGCAGTACGAGATCCACTAAGGACAAGAGCCGTTTCTGACCCTGAGCTGAAAATCGCTTCTTTTCTGCTTTTTTCTCGCGCGTAGATCTGATGCTAAGCCAGAGTTGAGACAGTTGCCTTGCTGCTTCCACACTGCACCAGGCTGCAGTTCAACAGCACTACACTCACACGACTGAACTCATCACAACCAAGATTCAAACCTTAGGAGTTTACCAAATTTTTTGAGTGCAACAGGATTTACAGCACCTACCTAGGTAGAGACTGGCAGTAAACGTCATGAGGTGGCAAGCCTAGCGGGAACACCGACACTGCTCCTGGGCACGCGGAGGGGTCAGGAACGCGTCTGAAATGCCTGTACACCAACATGGGCAGTACGAGAAACAAACGGGATGAACTGGAAGTGTTGGTCAGCTCCTAGAGCTACGATACCATTGGTATTAGCGAGACTTGCTGGAATGAGTCCCATGACTGGAGTGCTGGGATGGAGGGCTCCGGGCTGCTCCGGAGGGACGGGCAGGACAGGCGAGGTTGTGGTGTCGTGCTACACATAAGGGAGGGGGTTGACTGCGCAGCCCTCACAGTTAGCGATGAGGTGGGGAGCTTCTGGGTGAGGATTAGAGGGATGGAAAACATGGGAGATGTAGTGGGTGTACCCCTTAAAGAGCTATTTGCGTGTTAAAAAATCTACCACGCACTCAGCTGAATACTTTATCTCTTTTGTTACCTGCGGCAGTGACTCCAGACAGCCTGAGGAATTTCTATTTTCCAGGGCATTTACCTAGCATATTCGACAGAACTTTACGCACCCTGCATTTATCCCATCCTTTGTATGCAACTTTCTTTCAGGAGATAAGGAAAAAATAAAGTCAATTCAAAGCGTAAATAGCAGCCCAGCTTTAAAACCACCGGTCGCAGGGGGTGCACTCAAAATTACTGCTCTCATGCTGCCCGGGTCTCTCGTTAACAGCCTTTTTAAAGGCCAAATATCCAAATTGGAAAAACTGTACTCTCCTTAGTTGGCCACCTGCAATCATGTTTGCGGCATCAGCTGCAATAACGCACCCAGCAAAAAGACCTCGGCATCAGTATTTTAAGAAACACGAAGTTTCCCCAGAGCGATCCGACTGTGCATTTCCGTGCTGCCTTGGAGAACACGGACACGTAACGTCTTCAGCGAAGGCCAGGCTGGCGCCGCATCCCCGGACACCCGCCTGTCGGTGCAGCTTCTGCACCCAGCTTGACTCACGGGATGCCGAGGAACCGGCCCGACCATTCTGTGGCACTGGAATGCAACAGGAACAGAACCAGTGCCAGGCGCAGCGTACGGATATCGCCTTTAAGGAAGCAGAAGAGAACAAAATGGAGCTTGTTCGGTCACTCAGACACACGTTTTTTCCACATTTTGTTCTGCCTCATTTTTACACAACTTTTGCATTTGTTTCATGTTTCATTCTGAAGCTTTCAAAAGTCTGACGCGTCAATACTGATTTGAAGTGGCTCCGAAGCTATCAAACTACTTATGGTTTCTACCTGGACAAGAGCTTGGTACAACCAAGTGAGGCTGAGCTGCTTTTAAGGAACGGGAAAAAACGGCCATAACTAATTACAAGAAAAGTTACTAAATGAGAGTCAGTTACTTGGAAACCTTTAAAGCTGGTTCTAAATCTAAGCTGGATGGCTGCGTTATCATACAGACGTCTGTTTCAATAATCATTAGAAGACAAAAATGGCTTTTATATTCTACCTAGCGCACAGTGCTGCGGTTAGACAGCAGGCAGGGACACGGCCTGCAGACCCTGTCGGTACCTCGGCGGCTGCTGCTGCTGCTGCTGCTGGGCAGAGAAGCGACACTGAAAGAACGCCAGGGCTGTGAACAGAACCAAATCCAGAAAGGATACAAGAACCTGCTCCGAAAACTCCTGTAAACCCACACGGCTTCAGACACAGCTCCGATACTCCCATCTTAAAAACACGCTTCAGTGGACAGAATGGAACACAAAGTCACCAACTCATCTTCCCGGTTTTCTGTACAAGAAATTTAGAGTTTTAAAAGGCACAAACAGCACCTCTCTTGGTGCTAAATTCCCATACTTTTCCTATTGTGTTTAGCTGCCATCTTCCTCGCCAGATCCCCCTCCAGAGCACACTTTGCTAGAAATGAGGGGATTAATTCTACTGCCATCTCTCATCAAACACAGCTTAAGGTCCACCACGAGACTGACACCAGAAACGTAGGTTTAGATCGCCAGGAAAAAATAGCTTCAGCACTCAACGGCAGTTTGATGACAGAACCACCTGACAGACGTGGTTAGGGTGGCTGAAGCAGGAACACCCAGAGTGTTCAGTAGCGAGTAACCCACACTAAGCCTGGGGGAGCCCACCCTGACTCCTAACAACTGAACTTCAGCAAGAAGACATTTCCCAGAGCTCGTTGCCTGCTCTACACCGAACTACAGAGGCTGATGTATAAAATACCTGTCCGCAGGGCACTGTTTATACCAGGTAGTTCCAATGTCCACTCTTATGGACAGAAGAACTCGGCAAGACTCTCTTCTGTCTCACAAACATATTTCTACTGGTAGCAGCGGCAGAGTAAACAGAGGAAAAAAAGATTTAGTATGTAGGCAAGACCTTTGTCACCAAACAGATACTTCTGAGGTCATTTCTCATGACACGCACAACTGCTTCTGCAGTCACCGTCAACACAAAGGGGCTGACAAACACAAAACCGGGACAGGAAATGGTAACAAATGATCTTAAAGGCAGTGTACTAACGCTTTGAGCATGCACCTAATTCAAGTATGAGTGATGGAGTTGCCAGGTCTGAACCATGCACATAAAAAAAGACTCAGGTCTAGAAAAATGCATATAATCCTGCCAGCAAATTCTCAGTTCCATTCCATGGAATAAAACCAGTGATACATTCCTTTGACTGCAAATGCAGCGAAGTGAAGAAAAAAAATCTGATCACCTCTTAGTGCTGAAGAACCTTTAAACCACCGGTGAGTATTAGGAAGAAGTTTGAAAAAAACTCAATACATCAATTGTTTCTTCAGCATTATGGGACTAAAACCACCTTTGTGGAGCATAAACTTGAAACACTATTGTTGGAGCTAAACTTTCAGTGCACATTTCCAACTCATGTGTTTCAAATTTACATCTTCCTTTCTGACTCCACAAACACACAAATTTCCATCAAACACTGATCCAGGAATGAGCTGATATCATAGCTCTAGGAATTAATGCAAACTGTCTGAAGTTCCCTTTTGCATCTGAAGTGCCTGCAAGTAGGACTGGGCCTTAAAGGGCACTATAACTCAAACTCTAAGACAATTGCACTCTTCTAAAAAATTTAAAAAAAAAAAATCTATGGCCACAATATTCTTGAATCTTGATACTGGCAATGTGAATATTTTATTTTCACATACAGCTGCACATGTATATATGCATGTTCAGCACTTTCTCTTTCAACACACATCCCACTATCAATTTGGTGCCACATTTAAGAGGGTCTGTCATTGAGTTGAACTAACTCAGACAGAACTTTAAACACATTCGAAAACGCTACTTGTCAGAGAAGGTTGGAGAATCAGTCTCAAAATAAATACCATCCCCGAGAATACTATGGCTTGCAAGAATTTCAAGAACATGAGTCCCTGATGTTTGCAAAACAAAAAGGCCTTTGGAAATGCCCTCGTGTCCTGGTTCTGGCAGGGGGTAGGGTTAATTTTCACAAGGGGCTGGGACAGGACACAGCCCAGGGCTGACCCACACCAGTCAAAAATTTGGGTATTCGCTACCAAGTGATGTCATGCCCAGTATATAGCTGGGGCAGCTGGCGGGGGGGTAGGCGGGAATTCCCACTCAGAGGGCAGCTGGGCTTCTGTTTGGGTCAGTGAGTGGTGGTACACTAGTTGTGTTTTATACATTCCTTTATCAGTATTATCGTTGTTGTTCTCCTCTTTCCTTTGCTGTTCTGTTAAATTGTCTTTATCTCAACCCACCAGTTTTGCCTTTTTCTTCCGATTCTCCCCCACTCCCGCTGTTGCTGGGGGGGAGTGAGCGAAAGACCGCGTGGTTCTTTGTTGCCGGCTGGGGCTAAACCACGACACTTTGCATCAATACTTTTAACCTATTTTGAATAAAAAATATATATTATTTATAAAATAAAGAGAGCAGGCCAAAGAAGATTGGCCAGAATCACTCTATAGAACTGTTCTGTTCACTCCGTAAATTAAACTTATAAAGCCCTGAAACATCTGGATAGCATGATTTCTGGAGAAGCACTCTAGAATGCAGATTCCAATCAGACGATACTTCATGATGTTTTCTCATCTTGAAGATCCGCTTGTTTTCTGCCCCTCAAAAGTGAAGTCCATGCCAAGAGAAGGGGTGCTGACTCCTGAGAGGAAAGCTGAAATTTAAATAAAGAAAAACATGCAACTGTAAGCACTGATCTGGTAAGCAATAGATGGCTGCCCAATCTAGACTTTGAACATCTTTTTAAAGCCATGCAGAATGACAGGGAAAATGCTGGTTTTTCACTCCCTAGTAGAATGGCAGTATGTGGTCCTCACTGACTATTGACAGGAAAAATACTTTGGGGTTTTTCTTCTCAGTGGAAGAAAATGGTATCGCAACTACAATATACAAGAAGCCCATTTACAACAATCTCGAGTTGCCCTATTCATGTGCAGAACTAGGCAGTGGATTACAGTGCTTTGCCATAAAATACGGTTATTCAACACCCACAGAAAATAGAGGGGTAAATTTTACTTGACTATTCCACCTCCGGTAAATGGGACAGCAGAGGATACTCCCTGATTCTCGGTCGATTACACTCCACTGTGAAAATGTTTCATGGAGACTGCAGAGGACACAGCCTGCAGCTTACTGCAACAGGACACGTGTGGGATACCTCCCCGCTGTTAGGAAAGTCAGAACAGATTACAGACCAGTGAACATTCTGGTAGCAGCATCTTCCCCAGACTGTATCATCTGTTGTTGTACCCAAGCTTCTCCAGGGTGAAAAAAAAAAATAGCTAAGAGAGTAGCATCTGATGTGGGCATTACAAGTTAATTCAATTTATTCCTAGCCGCAACTTGGTTGTTCTCAACTTCAGTTTCTTTTAAGCCTGTATCTGCACCTTCCCACACCTTCCATGAATCACTGAACAGACATCCAATCTTGTAATTGTACAAGTTGGTGGCAAGAGTCGTTCTGCCACATTTACCCGAGGAGCTGCAGGGTTGACATCCTCCCCTACAAACACTGCTTTCAGCTCCTGTGTCAACTGTGTCAACATCCAGCCCAGGGCTACCTGACAGCCACTGTTTTATTTTAGGTTCTCTTAAACAATGTATTTCTGGACGAGATGGAGAAATATTGGTGAAATACTACCGTGCATAGATGCATCAACACAATACTCGGGTGAGAGGGTCTCTGCCCTTCAGTGGGCTCAGAGGCCTAGATGACATGCCACTATCACACTCCAAAGCCAGCGTGAAGGTCTGCACTCCACAGCTTTCAGCATGTCTGATGACGCTGCCCAAGCGCTGTGAGGTATGCCACTGCTAAAGTCAAAACCTGTCCAATATTACCTACCGGTTTCCCTGCAGAGCGGCTGGTTTGAAGGTAATGAAGAAAGAAATACTGACCTTTCTGAACAAGCTTTACACTGCTGCGTTTTCAAACTGCTATGTCTCCCTTTCTATGGCAAGGGATGAAGCTTCACCAGAATCTACAGAATGAAAAACAAAGTAGTTAGAGGTAAGTAAATCTGTTTTTCTCACTGAGAATATATTTTTCACTAAGCGTGGGAGTGTGTTTTTAAGAATCATTCCAAATAAAAATAGACAACCACTTGTCAGCTAACTGAACAGCAGTTTTTAAACTGAGATTACTCAGCCAATAAGCTTTATCTGTTTTATAACTGTGGCATAAGCTTTAAAGCCAGAAAGACAAAGATCTTTCAGTTTTACTGGAACATTTCAGGCCTTTCTGGTTAGAAAATGATACTGGTTTACTTCTATTGTGTAAGACGGAATCTGAAAACTCTAAGCTTAGAGCACTTCATTTGCTGATGCCTTACAAAAAAGAAAAGCAGTGGCGAGAAAACAAGGAAGAGTAAAACATCATTTGTGCCTACAACAGTCTCCTAAAACCCATCTGTCAGATGGGCGTGAAGGTACCAAAGCTTAACGAACCAGGAAATCATGTTCTCTGAATAGCGTTGGGTTAATACAGCCACGGTGGAAATACATGGTAATACATTTCATGCACTCATGGTAAGTTTATTCCTAAACATTTTCACCTGCAAAATAAAAATGCCATTTTTCTATGAAGATACACAGTTTCAGCCCAAATCTTGGAAAACTGAAAGCTGTAGAGGTTAGACTTAAGCCACATATAAGCCTTAAGTCATATATAAGCAGCACAGAAATGTCTACTTTAAACCTACGTAGAGAGACGGAGGCAGTTGGGCTCGTTTCATCTGATGAAGAGAAAGCTCGGGGTCAATCTACCAAGAGTCTACTGCTACGTGGAGACTGTTTAAAATGACAGCCAGCCTGAAAGCAGCTCATACCTCATATTCAATGGAAACAGCATCCTGCTGACCGTAGACAACAACAACATTTTACTCTACTGTAGAACTGTATTATTACAGTAACTAACACTGAAGAAACTCAAAGC
This sequence comes from Burhinus bistriatus, assembly GCA_013397275.1. Taxonomy (NCBI): domain Eukaryota; kingdom Metazoa; phylum Chordata; class Aves; order Charadriiformes; family Burhinidae; genus Burhinus; species Burhinus bistriatus. The sequence goes on along the minus strand of VYXH01011731.1, from coordinate 351,876 downwards.
AATTTATATGCATAAATCTATCTTCACAGCCTGCCTGACAGGACAGTTATCATGCTGTGTTTCGCCCCACCTGCAAACCATGGTTAAGTGAAACACAGTGTTCTATTAAAAAAATCTGCAGCAGCTATAGGAGTAAGATCCAGTTCCCCAATTCATGCTTCTAGAGTTGTTCCCATGCCTGCCAAAAACAGGATTTCAAAACCGTGTTGCTCTATAGACATCTTATACTGATCTTGTGCTGTTCACTTTTAAAATCCAGAGCTCACTGTAATACATGATGGTCAAAATGCAAGAATGGTGTCAAGCAGTGTCAAATACCAATTTGTCACAGAACTCTCTTTAATTTTCTCCAAATGAATTTTCTCTGTGAAAGAAAGAAAACCAAAAAGCAAACACTTCACCCTTACCACTCAACGATGCATACAGAATAAAAAAATTTGCCTAGGCCTCTTGTTTCCTTATTATGTATAAAAAGAATCAGTGCTATTTCCATTATTTTCATATTTATTAGCACAGACATCTGTTTTACCATGCAAAATCTAATAAATTTATTCAGATAGGAAGTTCCAGAGAACAGCCCGTTATTCCGCATACCTTTAGGAAAGCATACGAGCTGAATGTCAGAGGGAACTCATAAATGGACACAAAAGACCTGCTGGCTCTGGGACATTAGTCTCACTGAAATTTCACTACCAACTTTTTATGGAATATCTTTTTTCATCTAATGGATTTAGCAACTGCAGGTCCGATCCACATACAAAACTTACATCGAACTGATGCAGATCCCTGCGCAAGTACCCCTCCCTCGTTTCAAAACTGGTTACAAGGCAGTCATTGATACAGGGTTTAGCACTGATTCAACTTAACCTTCTTCTGTCAGACACGATTTAACCACTTACATATGCCTAAAATCCAGAGATGCAAAGCTAGTCTTTTGTCTCAGTTTACTGAATTGGCCAATACACCATTGTACTGTCTGAGCAATCTCTGCTCACTTCCGACATCTTGGCAGCTTTTTAAACTTCTCAATGGAGACAAATTCAATCCCTGCAGTCACAACAGATGACTTTACTCAAAGGACCGCTATGCCAAATTAGCTGGTATCTCAGGACATGAAGCTCCTTTAATTAGACTCCTACCGATTTGAATTTAAATTCAAATCACGTGCCTTCAGACACCTGAAGCTTCATCACACCAACAGAGATATCAAATTCCACCTATTACTCAGGATATGCTGGTTTCTGCTGGAAAGACCTAGACGAAGCTACCTCATCTCCTTGCTTTCAGTTGGGCTTGTCCTTTCCTCCTGAATCTCCCCTTAATGCTCATCACCCTCAATATCCACGTGAGCCGATTTTGCAATTGCGAGGACTTAAAAATGCCCTGGTTTGTGCAGACACAGAATAATCGGGGTGGAAGCGAAAGACTGCAATACCGCAGTGAGGCACAATAACGTTACACCAAGAAACATTTCATCAAGCTCCTCCTTTCTTTCATTATTTCTGTGGTGTTTCTCTCTCTTCTGCAACGAGCCTGGAGTGAGGGACTCAACTGATGAGGAGACCTCCCCATTACTCCTGCTGTGTAACACAAGTGCATGAGCAATTACAGGTGAAACTCCAGGAGGCGAGAAACCCCACTTAAATACAGGTGGGCAGTTACTGTTCTGATTTTGGTGGGGCTGGCAGTGCCATCGCCTAAGACTACAGGACTGAAAAATCAGAACTTTTGTGTTTCCTCAACTCCTGCTTTGCCCAATGTCCAGGTAATAGCAAAAAGAACAAACCCAGTACCTTTTCTTACGCAACTCCCTCTCCCCCTACATCTTTTATATTAATCTAAATGATACACAGACATTTTTTATCTGTGCTAGCAGAATGGTACAGTCAAAACTTTGAAGAAAAATGCTCCACAAGATGGATTTATGCTGTATCACAAAACTACTTAAAAATATTTCACGTGTGTTATTCGGTTGGACTGGATGACCTTATGCGTCTCTTCCAATCTGAAGGATTTTTGATTACTGAACCAATCGTGACCCCACCTGGGGGTTATGGAGAGCCACAGAACTTGCAGAGTGCAAGATTCGGGCAATCCTGCCTGTTGTGGAGCTTTTTGATGACAGCTTTGTGCATCACTCTGCTCACGGCACTGGATGAGCGCAGGGCTGAAAGCTGCGTTACAAGGGCCAGCTGCTCTCAGACCCGCAGCACCGGCCACAGAAGCATCCAGGGAAGGGTGCCAGCTTCCTCCCCTCCCAACCACGCACGCTGCCCCCAATCTCCATGTGGGATTTCACCTTGCAAAATTCAGGTGTTCAGACTGAGAGCCGAGAGGAGGATTTGCCTGTTTGTAAGAAAAATAAAGGGAACTGGATTTCCCCCAACGTTTGCTCTAGCAGCTGAGTTCCAGTTCCGCATCACGGATTTGTAGACATACACAGGCCACAATCTCCTCACCCAGGGCATCCTTTTCTTTGTAGTTCCCACCTTTACCTCACAGCTACTGCAAAAACATTAAAACTTCTCCAATCACGGACCAAGATCCACATACGAACAGCTAGCCATCTACTCACTGACTGTGCTCGGCCTGTTTTTTCACTTTTGTCTGTAACTTTGCATAGGCTCAGTTTGGCTTTTACATTACAGTAAGAGGTTCTAAATTCTACCAATATTACTGTTCTACAGCTTCTTGGAATAAGATTACAAACTTTTTTCACTGAGAAAGACTAGTAAAATACAATAGAGTATTTCAGTTGGAAGGGACCTACAATGATCATCTAGTCCAACTGCCTGTAAATGTCATTTATTTTATAAGCACTATAAATTGTGGGACTTCACATAAACTCCAGATTCAGATTCTGAGGTCTGCTCTGGCCAAAAATCATCTGTCAAATGTTTCCATACTTAAGAATTAATTTTTTATTCAGAGAATTTATACTTTGTAAAAATTGGAGGGAGTTCTGACTCATTCCTAAAGGAGTTATTTTCAGCATCATAAACAATACACAGAGATGCCATATTTTGTAATTTTTAAAGCCAACTTGTGTTACTTTGTAACTGCCAAAATGTATAGACCAAACCAGGAAGAACAGGTAGTTTTCTAACACACAAATACAAACTAATTAAAGCAGTTAATCTGAAGAAAAGCCAAAACGAGCCTCTTCAGTCCTATTGACAAAATCCTGGAGAGCCTATTTTCCCAGCAGTATGTGAAGCGTGCCTCGGAAAAACACCGACTGTTTATTTTGCAGTGGAATAACTTGAACAAACAGCTGCAGGTACGATCTAACCAGAGACTGAACAGCAAATACCGTGCTGTTCAGATTGAAGAGCTCATTGCACCCTACGTTGCGCACATATAAAAATATTCACATGAAAAATTTCTGTTACCCCCTTCAACCAAGTCTATAGTCTTCCACACAGGTTCCCAAACACACGTTGTGCACATACGACTAAAATGTAAACCCTGAAAGGGAACACGATGGGTAAAACTTCTCAAATCTCTTCTGAGGCAATAAAAAGCACGGCTGTGGAAATCATGTCTCTGCACAATAAAGCAGTGATACTTGGTTCTCCAAGTATACTTGCTTGATCTACCAACTATAGTAACCTGAGAATTAATGAACACTTTCACCATTCGTTAAAGGGAAGAGATTACTGTATTTCTTTTAAAGGGAACCTGTGAACGAAATCCTTGCTCCACAGGAAAAAATATGAGCCCTTGCTTAACTTACTGACAGGATTTCTGAACCCTCAAACATGCTAATTGGGGTCTCTGACATGAACCCTCATATTCTGATACATACTGTATTCTCCAAAGACCAAAGCTTGGAGGTAAATATGCAAGGGAAAAAATCAAGTTCAAACAGAAAAATGTAACGCTAAAGAATCATTAAACTAATTCTGGATGCATCTAACAAAAATCATCAAAGAATGGCTATACATATACAGTCTTTTTTCTAATAAGACATCCATAGCAAAAACGGTATGTTTACATTTCAGAAACTGATCAAATCTATTGTACAAACACACCAGTTCACCTAGAATTGCCTCCAGCACATATATTTCCTCTATGGAGATTAGCACATAGCTGGGTAAGCATCAAAACCAAATGAACTTCTTTACTCATGTAATAAAGCTGAACAAACGAAGTATGAAGTACCTCCCTAAGCATGTCACTGCGTTCAGGTGTTTCCACGTGTTTTCACAAACTCTTCGAGGATAAATGCACTTTAAAAAAAAAAAAAGATCTTCTTTTCATTTTTACAGACACAACTTTATGTCCCCAATAACTGTGCTGCATGCAGCAACATTTACATACAAATACATTCCGTTTGTGGAAATTTCAATTTCTCTCTGCAACTTGTAATAACCTCTCACTTAATCGCAAGTAAAAAGCTACTAAAAGAAAAAAAAAAAAAAAAAGTTGATTCCAAAGTAGAGCTTATTTTTAGTCTGTGTTCATTAGTCAAGTCAGAGCTGCTCAGTGAGCCAACACATTTTTTTTATTTGATTAGCTCTTGTAATTCATCCATTAGTCACTGTAGGTCAAGACACAGCTGATTTCCTTTAGCGTTACCTTACCATGAGGCTCTTCATCTATTCCATCATCTTCCCACTGCTCTTCATTTGCCAGGAGAGGATTCTGAGCTTCACACAAAGCTCTCATTGGGAAAAAATGTCCATCGCCCTGGCTGCATGGAAAAAGGCACAGAAAGACACTGTAAAAAGCAGCAAGTGACTCTGAAGGATGCTGATTTCTACACACCTTATCTGCAAACAAAGTTTTCTGTTGCCTGTATTCCCAATGTTTACGTAAAATTATTTTTAAGTTTTGAAAAATACTGTGTTTATTTTTTGTGGCAGCTCAGATACCAAGTGAGTAGTTTTGGTCCTCAATTTCTTCAAGCTATGTGGAGAATAAAAGTTCAGACCTATAGCCTGGAATTAAGTAATTTTTAGCAGAACTTAAATGTGCCTAACTTGATCAAGTCATCTGGATACAGAAGTGAGGGGGGAACTAAGGAAAACATTTATGTAGAAGGAGCAATTTATACCATAGGTATAAATTTTATCAATTTATACCATAGATTCTTCAGGGCAGAAATTACACTTCTGTGTTTGAACGACAGCCAATAGAAAATGGCCCCAATCTTAGCTGGATGTTACTGAAAGACAAATGAAAGACCCGCTTTCCTGTGACCTAAACACAAAATGGAAAAAATAAATAAAATAAACATACTCTGTGACGATCTAAAATTGCAAAAGCTTTTTTTGCTTTACTGCTGCCCAAATAGTCACGCGTATCTGGATATCAAACAAAAGTTTGAGAGTACGTTCAAATTCATGTAATGTAAACTAATAAAGTTAAAAACTAGATGTTCTAGCTTGGTCTGCACCATACTGCACTCATTCCCTAACATCCAGCAGCACTGACAGAGGAACTGTAAACTAGCTGAAGTTCCTCTGATGATTTACCTTTACGCAAGGAAAATAACCTGAGTGTTCTCCCTGCCATGATGACTATACACACTGGTAACGCGCCTCTGACGAGCACTTCAGTGCTGCCTTTCATTAATGGAAGGGCTTTCTGTGCTAATCTTTTCCCTTTAACTATACTTAGGAGTGGAAAACAGACAGCAGCGAGGATGCAACTGGCACGTACACACTGCTACTTGAAAAAGCTGTGAATTGCTGTGCCAGGAAGTTATTTTAAATTGTGCCCAGTTACTAAAGGAATTAAATTCCCGTGTATTTTACTACTGGCCTACTAAGTGCCAAAACAGCATTTTCCCCTACATTAAGAAACATAAACTCTGTTTCAGGCAGAGGAGTCTGACAGATGAAGAAAACAGCATCTTTGAAGTGGACACCCATCCGCACACGTGTCCCAGGAGTCTAGGAAGAGTTCAAACACCCTGTGCCACGCATTTAGCCCTCAAAAGCCTTTCCCTTCCAGACTTCTGGTGAAGAAGATTGACACATGATGTTTGTTGCTGCATTTATAACGATGCAACAATAGTAGTCAGCCAAGCCACACAACAACAGGTGTAACAGACATTTAGAAGTCAGGCTCTTCAGTTAATTGTATCAGCTTTTGGCACTGACTTGACTGTTACTTACCTAGAGGCAATAGGTAGTAACCAGAGCTTTTTTTCTTCTCCAAACACTTGCTGAAGATTCTTTACAAAGCCGAGATTGAATCCATTTTTATCTGGGCCATTTTGAAACACTGGAGCTGAGAAAGCCTCTACATACAGATGGAATTTCAGTGAAAAAAATGAAAATCAATGCCAAATACTCTGAAACAGGATTGTGCATGTTGTAGCCATCTAAAGACAACAGGATTTAACAGGTTATGAACTAGTATGACAAAGTCTGCAAAGAACAGGTTTTTTATTTTGCAAGCCTGTAAAGACTTTCAAACTGAAGGTAGGAATTTGGTCTTGCAACTGAACCATATGGAAGAGTCAAACCCAGCTACAAACGGTTTGTTTAATCTAGAGAACAGAGTTAAAAGATCTTTGCGTGACATTTGCTGAAATTCAGTGGGTAGAAATTTCTAAGTAAAAAGTCTGCAGAATTAAGTAGGTTGGTCTTCAATGCATATTTCAGAAGTGGCACTGGAGATCTAAATTGCCTCATTCATTAATGATATAATGAACAAGCATTAAGAACAAACATATGCAAATAGACCCTCTGTTACGGAGAGCCATAAAATTAAGAAAAGAGAGGGGAGGAGAACCTAAAGTACACTAGGAACAATTTTATCTACTTTCTAAGCTGCTGCAGAGGTCTGATGTTTTGGGATACATGAGCTTCAGCGCCCCTTGAAATGAGTTCATAACTATACAAAATCTGAGTATTTGCTCAAACTCTTGATAGTGTGCTTTTTGTTATAGAACTTCATCCAAAAAGCTTTCAAAATTGAGCAACATTTATGTGAGGAAAGACAAAGCAATCACTTGACAAAATCATAGTTTCAGATTTTCATTGCATTGGTTTTTACAGTCCTATCTCCTTTGCCTTTGTCAATGAAGATGGACACTGTTTTTCCCAACCTTACTAAGCTGTTTTAGGATGCGCTCCAGCATGTGAGCATGCAGAACCATTATTGCTGAAAAGCTGCACTCATTTCACAGCAAATGTAGTTATACACATGCATAACATTTTTATAATTGGACTTTTACACTTTAAGGCTCTAATGTCCCTAACATGTGCCCCCCCCCGTTTTTCTTCTTACAGCACTTTTGGTGTGTTTTACTTAAAGCAATAAGACACAAGGGCCTTACCTAAAGTAGATCTGTTTCTACTAACGAGCCAACAATGGTAGCCAAACAAAAACATAAGGCTTACGAAGAACATGATCGCCACAAAGAGAAGGAAAAGGACATGAAATTTGGAACGTCCATTTGTCAGTTCACCCTGGAAAGAAAAGCAACACAGAACAAGTCATAAGAACAAATAAAAGCTGGAAATTCTTTTTTCCGAGAGAGAAGAAAGATAGCCTTTAAAACTCCTATCTGGAGTTCCCACACCTTACTACAAAAAGCAAAAAGAGACAAAGAAACGATCTGGTTCATTTCCCTTCCTGTAATCAAAGCAGAAAGAGTGGGGGGTTGCTACGAACTTTTCCTGTGGAACAGGGCCAGTACAATGACAGCTTCCCACGTGGGCCCAAGAAACACCCCCTCTGCCCACAGGGAAATCAGCAGGCACAAGCTCTTGAAGCCCCGCTTGCGTTCTGCCGAGTTTCCTGTGCATCTATTAGAATCCCGCACCTCTTGCAATATAAGGCATGCCAAGAAAACCTGGCCTCCATAGCGACAGCAACCAGGTAGCGTTAGAACTGAGCAGAGATGGTTTGGAAAAGTTTCAAAGCCAAGCGGGATCTTACAAGCAGAAGAAACACTTCTGGCCTTCTCCAGCAGAAGAGTCAAGTGCCAGAGACCCTCATAGGCAGAGCTCTACAGGTAGGCTGTGGGGACCTCCAGGTGAACAAATCCCTTCTCAGCCTTTGCACAGCCCATGTGTGCAGCCACAGAGCACAAGTCTCTGTGCCTTTCTTAGCCTAAGAAACAATTCCGGCTAGTGTCCCACGAGATCTCGGGAGGCATTTTCTGTAAGCGATTAGCCATTAAAACAACGGAAATGTAATAAATTAACACACAGCAAAGTTAAGTTACTTCACCACAGTCACACAGAGTTAGCAGCAGAGGGCACAAATAACTGGAGACAAAAGGCCAGTTTCTTACTGGAATTGTCAGCTGGCATTGCTTGCATATGAATGATAACCGATAACTGGGTAAGAAGCATACTTTATGTCAATCAGCTTTTAAATTGAGAATGGAGTCATATGGGGATTAGGAAATGAACATTTTTTTTGACCTTTTTTTTTTCAGTAAATAGGTACAGATCAGTGCAGGATGTGATGCTTTGCTATCAGAGGAGAGAAGGGAGCAGATATTCTTCAAGAAGTTAAGATTTTGGAAATCATCAGTTACGGTAAACAGTAGGGTAGCAACCCCAGGATTTGCACCCTATGCCTCCCCTTCTTTCTCTCTCTAAGTGGAAGGGACCTGATCCTTAAGACACCAATACAGAGACAGCTGGGAAAAAAACAAAAAATGCCTGGGCAGTTCAGGAAGCAACATGAAAGAAAACCACCCACCCACAATCAATGGTTTCCTGTAATGTGACTGAAATACATAGGAGGAGGCATTCTTAAAACCACTTCAAAAGCATCAAATGTTGACAGCCAAGTATTTGTACTTAGAAGACAATTATTTCCATAATCAGGAGAAGTTTGGGGTCTTTTTAAGTACAGAGATATGGCCAGACAACAACAGCTGTATTTGGAGTCGGGAAGATTTAACCACATTTATGTCCAAGAGCCTAGCCTAACTCAAGTGGTGTTTATCCCTCTGTAACACCTCTCATTTCAGTGGTAAGAGTCATCAGGGTCTGATATACCCTAATGTGTATTGAAAAAGCACCAGAACATTTTGGTAAACGGCAATCCTGGGCAGTCTTTCAGTGAAGGGTGTCTTCTTTTGAATCCTATTTGAGTTTTCAAAACTAAGAAACTTGTGGTAAGTTTCCCAAGATTCTGAGATACATGCACGCAAACACAAGAACAGGAAAAGGATATACCTGCTTTGCCAGAAGCTAACTCTACAGTTTGAAATTCCTGAAGTGTATTTGCTACTGGCTTTGCGCATTTCAGACATATAATGGGAATTATACTCAAAAAGGGGCTCAGGAAAATAGGTTACAGAAGAAACGCAGACCCTCCATTGACTGAAAGCAAAAAAGTAACAAGAGTGACTAAAGCCCACCAGACTCACAGGATATGAAAAAGTAACCAGGTTTCACAACTTACTGTCCAATACTTAAGGAAGTACTTGAAGACTGTTGCAGCAATATACAAGCAATACAGCAAAGAATAGGCTAAGAACAGTAGAAAGAATTTGTAGTTAGAAAATCCAATGCAGTTATTCACCCTAGAGAACAAAAGCAAAGTTGAAATCAGGACACGTACAGCACACGGTTATAACACAATGAGTACAACAATTTCTTGCGGTTATACCAAGCCTCTGGATTAGCCAACACAAGGGCATCACTAAATAGCCCCCCTTAGCGGTCACAGTGAAACATAACTACAGTCTTTTTGCTTTTCACTTGCAGACTTCTCGCTCTGCCAAGTGAAAGGCCAGTTCACGTTTTTGGAACCTGTTTTAAAGTTGGTACCACTGGTAAATCTGTCACAGAGGCAGGCTCTAAGTACTCCTGTCTGTTTCTTGTCTGCAAAGGTAATCGGATCCCGGATTCCCGTGTTGCTTTATTCATCTGCAAAACTCAGGAGCCAGATTGACCGCTGCCTGTTTGTTTACATACAAAACAAATACACCCAAATGTGATTATAATTCTCCATGCACAGGCCAACTCTAACAAGGAACAGGGGAACGCAGAAAAAACAGCAGGTGTTTGTCTCAAAACTTTTGGTTCGGAAAATCCTCTACAATTGAGGATTATCAGGGAGGTTCTGGTGGGGAAATGTTTGTGTTGCTTCTGATTTCCGAAATCTTCCTTTTTTAAAAAACAGGAGGAGTTTAAGAAATTTAGTGGCAGCAAGTCTCAAAAAGTATAAGGCTTAATTCATCCATGCACCATCTACCCAAACTGTCTCTGACCATGCACAGGTGGCAGGCATCCTTTCAGAAACAATCTGCGTGCAAATATTATTATGGAAAGCAACCACCAACTGCATGCAGAAATGATTATATGCCCAAAATTGAAGGTTAAGCTGAAGTCCCTTTAAAATTTGAATTAGCAATTAGCAGCTCGGTTTTAAATTATATTGATAAAACAGCTTTTTTTACACATAGTCTCTGGAACGTGACTCATCTGTCTTTCAAAATATCAAACATTTCAGGCAATTTCAAAGTGTAATTATTTTACAAATTTCCTGACATAAAGAGACGCACGGTCTAAAACAGAAGAGGCATAGAGACACTATTCTGTGGAGGACATATATTTAACAGCCTCTCCTTTCAGAAAACTACAAACCAATATCTAGAACATACCACGGACAGTGATGATCCATTTTGAGCACACATCTGCAAAAGGACAGAAAAGAAAAATTGAAGATTTTTATTTGGTATGTAATTGCCAAGTGCAAATCAACAGCAAAAGCCTCTGGGTTTTGTTAGATTTCTACATGAAACAAACTAAAGGTGATGTTGTCTATTTGAATTGTTTAAGTTAGGTACAATTTTAAGATGGAACATTTATTACTTTTCCAAGATCCACCAATGTCCTTGATACTCTGCAAGATAAAAAGAAATGAAAACAATGTGTGCACTAGAGATCTTAATACTTTTGGAAAACACCACAGGTAAGGGCCTGGAATATTTAAAAAAAACAACTGAAAAAAGTCAAAGTCATACTTTATTTCAACCTGCCCAGCTTAATCAGTTCATTTTCTCTAGATGTCACATTTCCTAGCAACGCAACGCTGATACACTTGCAGGTGTGGGAACTGCAAAAGCTTGAGGGCCACCCACGGCAGCAATGCAAAAGCTAATGCTGTCCCACACCAACACGCACTGGTGGCTGCCACTGGCACAGAGGTACTTGGGGACCTGCACGTGTAAAAAGACACGGGAAGGACGAGCCCATCCCCATAACTTAGTGGCGACTGTATGCACCTCAGTGAAAACAATCCAGTAACTTACATAGCGCAAATGGAGCAATGGTGACAGCGATCAGGTTTTATTAGCTGGCATCTGTCACAGAATCGAATACCTGAAATGAAAGACATATGAATACCAAGTAATAGAAAAGTGTTCTTTTTTCACACGTGAGTTAATATTCCACTCGTTTCCTAACTATTCATATTCTTTCCTCTAGCACTTCAAAAGATGAGGGCGTTTGCAGCTGATTTGTGCTGCCAGCTCATAACCAGATAAGCAAGGCTCATCGTTCTTCTCCAGAAGACTTGCAGAAGCGGGAAACAATCCTCCCTGCAAAGCATACAACCAGCTTCAAAGCGATAAAGCAAAACTACACTTCCCTCTGGCTTCCGCATTTACTCAGACGTACATACATTCCGTTTTGGTCATCGCCTACAGAGCAGTTCTTGACTTGAGAATTCTTTGCCTTGTCCGACAGAAACGAACAGGGCAGAGCCTCCAATAAGCACGCGGATTTCTTTAAAGCTCTGAAAGGAGAGCAGTGAGCATTTAATCACAGGACAAGGTCCAGAAAGCTGTTTGCAGAATTATGTCCTGCATCTCTAAGCTAGACTCCATTTGAAGCAAAAACGACTACCGATTTTGTCATTCTGTGGCTAAACGCAGACAACACCGGTAGGCTTTTGAACTGTAAATGCAACGGTAACATATTGCTTCTCAAAGGCACCACCTGGTACTCCACTGAAGATGAACGGAAGTGTTCCAGGCTTTTTTGTTTTCCCAAACATAAAACCTGAGAGAGAAGGCACGAACATTATCGGCACAAGAGTTACTCAGTGCGTGCAGTGGCGTTGGGAACGCCCCGTCGGTCGGCAGCATCATCTGGATTGCCAGCACAGGCTACTTTAGCGTGCTTGATTAGATTGAGAGAAGCAAAGCTCTCTGCTCAGCTGACCTCCGTTCCCCGTTCGCGTGTACACCGGCAACTTCCTTGCCATTTCGGCGAGAATTTGCCTCTGCACCTCCGGCCTTTCTTCATTTTCGTAGCGTTCTTTGTCAGCATAGGACATATGGTACTAGAAGCAGAAGTCATGAGAGGAGCAGTTACCCATGGGGAGCAGAGAGAGTATTTCAAATACAGGCAAGTTTGGAAACGTTTCTACCTCCCGCTCCTTCTAATGAGATCAATCTAATGTGAAAATGTGCTTGTTAAACAAACAAAGAGACATAGTAAGTGCTGGACAGCCAGAATGCAGCAGTAAGAAACGCAAAAGTGAAATTAAGATCACAAAACAACACACTAGAATTGCTACTACTGCTGCCTTAGATTACTATTTTTCATGAATAACATTACTAACCATGATGAGGACACTTTAAGCACTTCCCTTGTGAGCAAGAACCTGTCCCCAGCCACAGTTTTGTCTTTCTAAAACTGGGATTAGTTGTTATTCATAAATTCACATTCTTGTAATTAGGATCAGAATACAGCCATGTATATTTGGAGTGTCACACAATCATCATCCGCATTGTATTGCGCCAAACATAGTGTTTCATTAATACTTCCTGAAGAGGTAAAACAAAATGCAAAGAAAATATCCACCAATCCGAGCAACATGAAAAAGTAAATATGTGGTAGAAAAAGAACTGAAAGACGTCTGCCTCTGACTGTCCTGTGCTCCAACCCCTAAATCATACTCTTGTCCTAAAACAAGCCATTGACATTAAAAAGACAATACCAAACCCTTCACTAAAGTATTATTCATGAAACAAACTAGTCACAGTGAACCCAGTTTCTCGTTACAATAGTATATTGTTACATTTATCTTTTACAGTGCTGCTGCCCAGGGAAGTACAACGACTGGCTCCCGGAACACCCGGAAAGGCAGCTTTAAAAGTTAACACCAACTCTCATTTAAATCAGGCTTTTGGGGGAGTTAAGGATTCTCAGAACAGTAAATGACTCAGTTTTTATGGACAACTCTAGGTCACCTTCCACCTCTTTAGGAAATCCAATCAGCCGTCCAGATCAAGTAGACTGAAGGATTTTTGAGTTCTGTTTAGCATCCCTGCTTTTGTTCTGCAATGAATGAAAAGTACTTGGACTCTTACCTTTTTGCCTGGCTGCACTGGGAGAGTAAAAATAGACTTCCAGTATGTCCACACAAAGAGTACAAAGAGAATATGGAATATTATAAGATAGGCCACTAAAAAACAAAAAACAGAAGCAGAACAATGACTTCTTAAGTAAAAGTTTCCTTCATGATGGGCATAATTCCAATCTTTCACAACAATGACAAAAAAAATCAAGGAAAAAAAGAAAGATTTAGAGTACCAACCCGTATTACAATACAGCTAAACCTTCTGGTGAAAGGGTCAGCAGAATTTCAGAGACCTGTGGCTGCGGTTAGGGGTCACCTATCTCACAAGGCTCCCCTCCCCCACCCGATCCGATTCTGTGGGTGAGGAAGAACACAGCTCTATGAGACTTCACCCACAGGGCAGGTGACAATCCTGTATCACCGGGAATGACAGGATTCCTGTCTCTTCCCCATATCCTAGGCACAGGCAAAGTAGAACTGGCTGGTGCCGAGCAGCATAAATGTTAATACTGCAGTAATTCAGCATCTCCAAATTTTGGGTTCAGTTGCTGCTAAATGCACTCAGAGCACAGTACCATATTATCAGTGTACTGTCCATCCGTGCAATGCATTCTTCACCACTTACAAGAGTTGAAGAGAAATAACGTGCTCTAGCAGAGCTTTACATTGCCACAAAAAATCTAATCTCTTATTAAACACCTTTTAGATTTGCCACAGTTGATCCAATAAAACAAATCAGGAAAACATCCCTCAATTTGAGCAAAACAGGTCTTGTGATTACTGAGAAAGAACTGTAATCCCCTAGACAAAACATTATCACATGAAATCCAGCATGCTTCAGAGTAATCTTATTTCAATATGCAAACTTTATTTCAAAGCCTTTAGGCATAAGCAGGCTTACTGTGGTTCAGAAAGCCAAAGGACAGATATTCTTCAGCTACACAAACTATTTGATGGTTGTTTCTTTAATACTCGGCTCACTAAGACATTATTAGTTATAAGATAGTTTTATTTAAACACACCATTTAATAATAGCCTAATTTTCCCCATTTCATTTAGGCTTCAAATTCTAGCAAACTAAGATTAAAGTAACTAGTATGAGTGGAAAGAGAAGTCTAAAATCCAAACACTTCCTAACTTCTTAGGCAAGACTGACTGTATGAAAACGTAATTGGTAAAAAGCCAAACACAGCTTGGAGACTTTCTAAAGACATGGCAAATGATCTGATACGCCTCACAAGAATGTGATGGATTGTGTGACTGATCTGTAAATCAATGATAATTCATTATTATGCTCTTAACTTTGTTTGAGACGTTATCCTTATACTACATGCAGGTGGAGCTCAGTCATTTTAAAATTAACACGTACAGAGATAAATCTTGCAACAGGTTTAATTTTGTTGATAAAGCAATACAGCAGCATGTTAGAGGAAGCTGACCTGGAGATGCACTAATAGATTAGGTAACTAATAACTTTCTTCTGCTGAATAATCATTAAGATCATGCTTTCTATAGTTTCTCTGTAACAGTTTCAAATACTAGGACAGCTCTCTAGTGAAAAGCGAATTTACTTGATGCAGCAATCTAGAGGATCTTTAAAGTATCAGCTGGCACTGTTCTTCGTGGAACAATTTGCCAGCTGAAAACTGTTACACCTACTTCTATAACCCTGGAAGAAGACATGAAGGTAAGAGGCCATCTGTATTAGCCAAATGCTGCCAAAGCACCTCCAGGAAGCCAGAGGAGGGATACTAAAATGGCCAGTAGCCCCTTATTCTTAGAACATGACTATGGCCTCCAACAACGCGCCAGTGGAAACAGTCTCATCAACTGATCCTGCTGCTCAGCCCGACTTGTTCAGCGACCTCATGATACTGCGTCTGGGACCTCAGAACCATGTCTGTCAGCCTGCACTACCAAATGAATCTGAGAAGTGTTCAAGCCAAATAATAACGAGACAGAAACCTGGGCTCTAATTCATCTGTGGTAGTAACTGCAAGTTACTGTGTTATCACTCAATATATGGTTAGTGGTCAATAGAGCTAAGCAAAAAAATCTTCTGCAAAAGCCTCCCTACAAAAAACATTTAAAACCACTTTCACTGCAAGATCAAATAAAACAGTGAAAAAAAATTGGCAGGCCACAGAACAGAATTATTTTTTTCTGTTTAGCATGTAAAATCAACTCTGAAAACATAAAACACAAACAGAGAAAAGGTGCGTGGGTGTATATAGATAGACATAGTTTTTTCTGAAAGAGTAAAAGGGATCAAAGCCTCTTCGTGTTCTTCTGCTTATACTGCAACTGAACAGAGGCATTTCCCAATACGTCCAAAAGTTATAGCATGTCTAACAATGCACGCTGTATACTTCATGAATGTGTAATTACAGGAAGGAAACACTGAAAGAGTATGTAAGTTTAAAAAAAATGACAGAAAGTATTTTTGATATTTCAACTAGAACGTTTGTGAATCTTTTCACACAAGGACTGAATGTCAAATAGTAAATTGAACGCACATACCTTTTTCCACAGGGTTGCTCAGAGTCACTGAAAAAGAAAAAAACCATATGTCTACAGAGCAAATAGTATTCCCAGAAAAGTTTGTGACAAATAACATTTCTATTTTAAATAGAGCCAATTTTAGGAAAAAAGTTCAAATTCAACAGCCAAAAAGAGAGCCCACAGTTTAGCATCAAATCAAAAGCATCCGTAACAATTCCTTGTTTACTCATGCAAATGACACCCACAACAAGATGTTCAATAATTGCTACTTCTGCTGTATTTTTCCTTGTTATATTTTGTTTATTTGCACATTAGAAACACACAAAAAATAATCCACCGGTGAGAGTGATGTGACAACATTACCAGGGCTCCTCTAGCAACTGCCCAAGCAGCATCTCTATGCATGCACTTGTAGCCTGCTTTGTACTAGTCTCTAGGTGGTCTCGATCCTCTACAGCAAGCCATGCCCCAATGCATTTCCGCATCAGCATAAATAAAAAATTACAAATTGTCTTGGCTTTGGTCTAGTCAGCAACAAGGTATATGCTGTAATGACTCAATTATTTTTACACTTCCTACTGGCAGAGTTTTTGCAACCCCTCCTTACTTTACCACAATCATAGGAACAGTCCCTACTAACAGAACCACTTAGAGCAACCAGCAAAGGGTACATTGCTCAATGTCTACTTCTACTTATTATTTTCAAATCCATCCATTATTTTAAAAGCCACCATCAAAGTTTAACAGAAAAGATAAAGACATCTTTAACTGAAAACGGAGCAGTTCTGGGATATCTTGGCAGAATACTGCTTGGAAGACAAAGATTGTTCATGGGATAGGAGCCCCTTATATCAAACCCATAGCCCTGAATCTAATGGTTGCAACCAAAATGTGTTGCTCCTTGGAGGAACAGAGGAATGAAAGGAAGCTAGCGGCCACAGATCATCTCCCACAGGTGCAGTAATCTTATAAAAATAAGATCATACTGTTGGAAGACTCAAAGATTTGAGAGATTGCACGTACCAGTGGTGACCCCTTCGGTAACTCTGTTAGACTGTACAGAAAAAGAAGTGATTGAGGGATTGGGGCCTTTTACTTCTAGTCTACAGCCGGCACCTGCAAAGACACTCTATCCTTCAAGACTCACTCTGTCATCTTACTTGAATAACAAACTTGGAAAATGTAAATCAGAGTAGGAACCAAGAAGTCCTGCTTTCACTAATGAAAGTAGCTTTTCTTAAAACCACACTAACAAACCACGATGATCTGCAAGCTCTATGACACACAAGAATGTAGATGTAGATGAAAAAAGAGACCAAATATACGCTGTGTCTCTGTGCACTCAATTTCAGATGAACAAGACAGTTAGGAAACCTTTAGTTTTCCCTTTAGTTTGCTGCAAATCTAACTACGAAGAGTACATCAGCTTTTCACAAATACTGCTTGTTTCCCTCCTGAAGTACACGTCACACTTGCAGCATGGCCTTTCTAAGGATTTTACGTGAGAAAAGAGCAAACTCATAAATAAAGATTATATAAAAGGTTTTATCGCAGGACACTGGGTCATTGTTCTCACTGTGGCAGCAATCACCAACCAGACATGAAACCAAGGCCTCCTCTGGAGTATGACTTGTGGCCATACCAGTCATCGAAAGTTTAAAACCCAGATACCTCCAGGACGTCGCCCCCACGCTACTTTCAACCCTCAGCAGGTGGCACAACTAAAGATGAAAATGAAGAATCCAAACAGAGCATCTACTATTTACATACTTGCAACAGCTGAAATGGCAACACACAGTGGAAATCCACAATGGAAAAAAGAAAAAAAGAAGCCAACACGTCAAGCCTTGTTATGTTAGAAATCTGGAAGGGAGATAACGTCCTGAGAGCTGGTTTTCAAGTAACTGCATATACCCACAGTTAATGTTCAAATCCTAAAATAACTACTTTAGTCATTTCGACTTCTGTATTACCTCCTCCACAGACAAATAAAATGCATGAGAGAGAAAGATGGGGCAAAAAAAAAATAGACGGGTGTGGGCAAAGGATTGATTTTAAGCTGTGATTCTAGGCAGCGAGCTGAGCTCCTGCCAGCTTAACCAGCATTTGCAGAGTACCACAGGCCCAGTCCAAACCCCGCTTAAATCAGCAGAGTCTTTCCTAATAGCTGCACTAAGACTTGGAATTGACCAGTGTTAAACAACACTGAATTTGCACAGCGCTGCAAACAAAGCCTATTTCAAAAGACTGACAGCATTTCAGGCAAATACTCTCAATTCTTTGTCACTTGGTCTAATCGGCAGTTACAGGCACCTTGGAGATATCGTTCCATGTGAATTCTTGAAAGAAACAGTCCACAATCTCAGAGACGGAATAAAATGTCATGAAGTATTTGGGGGTTTTGTCTAGCTGCCAATTAAAACAGATCAAAGAAGTTGCATTTCACTTTAGTCCCCATCGAAAAAAAAAACCCAAACCAACAGCTCTGACTGCATTGGCAACCCTAACAAAAATCTGATTTAAGTTTGCTGTGCAGTACCAAAAGGCAGCTCTTTTCACAGAAACGTCTCAAACTACCATTCCGAGAACTCGGGCTTCCTTCATCCGGCTTACCCCGTCATCCCGAAGAGGAAGAGCCACATGCTCCTCCTCACAATTTCAGAAGTGGAAGCTACCAGCCTTCCCCTCCACCGCACCTCGCAATCCTTCTCCTTCTAGCAAGGGGCCTTTGCACACCCACTAAACCAGACCGTAACAAACACAAGAAAGTTTGCAACTTACATACTTACATCGCCACATCAAACTGTACGATTCCTAGCCGGTGCCATGCGCTTTCTAAAATGTAGTGTTTCCCAGGCTGCTGTAACAAATCGACCCGTGTGATGTAACGTAAGCTGGTTTTTCTGCCCCCCCTTCAGAAAATAAGGAAAGGACCGCAAGGCAGGGCACGTACTGATTTTTGTTGCCGCTTAAACCAGAAATCACCCCCGGACTTTGTCATACGGCGACACCACGGACTTCCACCGGGGCTGGACATCTCCCTGGCCTCACACGCCTCACGTTCCCGGCTGACGGGAGGACACACAACCGCAGGGACCCACCACTGAGGACAAGAGCCCACCGCCCCCCGCAGCGGCCCACCATCGCCTCAGCCACCCTCCCGGCCCAGCCGGGGCGCTCACCCAGGCACAGCTCGCAGACGTAGGCGTAGTAGGACCAGAGGACGACGAGGGCGATGATGAGGACGGGCAGCCAGGCGAACGCCCGCTGACAGCACCGCAACCCCCGCGACAGCGCCATCTTTCACCTCA
>VYXH01011731.1:302756-331996 GCA_013397275.1 Burhinus bistriatus | reverse complement strand
CCTGACGCAGCCCTGACTCTGGTAGGAGTGCCCCACCGAGAGTCTTCTCGCCCGGGATGGTTGAACGCCCTCTCTCCCGCTGACGAATCTTTACTCAAAAAGCTCTTTTTCTCGTCAGTCCTGCAGTTTTGTGCTTTATTAGGCTTCTCTCGGTTTTTGTGTAGGGCCGTCCTGCCCTCTGCACCCACACCGCCCGCTTGGTGTTGCGCCCAGATGTCCTACGCACAAACCGAGGGCGCGAGGGAATATGGGTGGGAATGGAGGAGGGAATGGAGGAGGGAATGGAAGTGGGAATGGAGGAGGGAATGGAGGTGGGAATGGAAGTGGGAATGGAGGAGGGAATGGAGGTGGGAATGGAGGTAGGAATAGACAGGGGAAGGTCAGATTCAAGACAACCTGCGGAACAAAACGAGAATCCCCTCCAAAAACCCGATAACGTGGCATTTAATGTAAAAAAAAAAAAAGAGGGAAAAAAAGAGCCTCCTGCTCCACAACCCCCTCTGAATTCCCGTAGGAATCCCCCTCATTTCCACATTCAGTAATGTGTTTTGAGTTAAGGCTTCAGTTAATTAAATCCACTGTATTGCCCCTGGTAAGGAAATCAGTTTTCTCATCAAGAGAGTGATTTATCTTAGGTCTGAGAAAGCCCTGGTGTAATTTATCACACGTTCCAGTCACCTCTTTGTTCTTCATTTTTTCCCCTCCAAATTTGTTCTAAAACTTTCCCGATTGTTGGTATCAAACTTGCCAGTCTGCACTGCTTGTATCAACTTTTCTCTCTTTTTGAGCATAGGTACCACATTTGCCATTCTCCTGCCCAAATCCCTGAAAATTTAGACATCAGCTACAAATCCTTAGACCACACGTATAATTCCATATTTTAAGATGGAGATGATGACCTACAACCTTTGATTTTCTCAAAGAATTTGTCCCGTAACGAGGTGACAGCTGTCTTAACCTCTTCTCTACCCACTCCCAGTCTATACAGTCACCGTGCTCCTCTTCTTCAGGCTACTAAACTCTTTTAGGACAAAACCTGAACCTTTTTGGCACTCGTTTTAATTTTCTGTGTGTGGTCCAGCTTAACCAAGCGCTTGGGTAGTCCCTGCTGTAGCAAGAGCGCTTTGCAGATACCGTAACGTACGCTGGCCTGAGCTGCCCGTAACCCTGAACACGAAATCTCAGACATCTGACTTTGTGAAATCCACAGCCTACGCTTTACACGTATATATAGTGACGGAAAGAGAAATGCCCCCTTCTGCGGCAACCCGGGAGGGGATTCAGGACACGTGCGCTCGACGTTTGGAGGATCTGGAAGAAGAAGATGTGAGTGCCCGCCTGCTTTCTCCTCCTTCCCCACACTGCGTAGAGCTGAGAGGCCGACATCTTCGCCAGCAATACGTTTTTACAAACAGTAAGATTTAAAACTCATTCTTGTGAGCTAAATCGCTACCTGAAGCAACTCACAGAATCTCCTCTCCTAAAAATCTCAAAACTTCTAATCATATAGATGGGAAGCACGGCACATCCGTGAGAGGTTTTTCCCACGTATATGGGTATGTAAAGCAGGAAGGCACCCTCTCCGACAGACAGCAATGGAACACTCTAAAAGTGAGCAGACGTTTTCAGATAACGCCTCTGTAAATAAGGTTAAGACTATTTTTTTTGTTCAACAGCCAGTTTTTCTAAGATCCACATGGATTATCTTCAAAATTCTTTTGCTTCACCGGCTTCCAGGGGAGACTTAGTCATATAAACATGAGCTCATCTGAGGTAAGAGATTCCCAGATACAGCTCTTTGAAACACAAATAATCGTGCGACCTCTTGTGATTCTTAGAATGTATTTTTTGCACTTGTGGTTCAAATGGTAGCTCCCCAGTTGAAAGTGCCAGCTGGAGTCAGACAGAACTGGTATAAGGTA
The DNA here is from genome assembly GCA_013397275.1 of Burhinus bistriatus. Classification (NCBI taxonomy): domain Eukaryota; kingdom Metazoa; phylum Chordata; class Aves; order Charadriiformes; family Burhinidae; genus Burhinus; species Burhinus bistriatus. The sequence goes on along the minus strand of VYXH01011731.1, from coordinate 330,074 downwards.
CCCTGTGCCCTTTTCGGAAATCGACCCTACAGATGTTATTCAAAACAGATGTTGAATCTAAAGTTGAGCTTCAGCCAGTTTTACAAAGCAGAGAAAGGCCTCTCTGGATGTGCAGCATCACTGGGCTCCTCGGCAACTACACGAGCAGCAAGTAGCCCGACTTAAGAGGGTGGTTTAGGAAGACGCGGGATTCTCCTAGGTAATACCTGTATCTTTAAGTTTCATTCTGACCGTGAGTGCTTTCCTGCTAATACACATCACACATAACTCTTTAAAAAAAAAAAGCAGCAAGCTTCCGCAGAGTTCAGAAAGCTGTGATTTCATCCGCATGGGTGGCTCGACTATTTGAAACTATTGCCAAAGACTGCAGCACTTAGGAAGGCAGATAAGAAAATCAAGTACTAGCGGCCGTAGACTAATTAAAATAAGGTTCATCATCATCATCGGCTTTTTCTCGAAAACCATGACTTTTTGGGTGCTCAAAGGAAGGAAGGTGGTGGTGACTCACCAGTGCCATGGAGACTCCGGGCATCAGGAAACACATCATTACACAGAGCTGCAGTCTGAAGACGAGAGTAAGACTGACACCAGCTAAGATGGCACTGGCTTTGTCCTTGGTCCAAAAAATAGCTAAAAACCATCAGGAAACAAGATAAACTCAGGAAACAAATGCCAGTTTTTACAACAATTTACCTATTGCAGAAAAACCCAAAGGACCACATGTACCAATTTCACCAAAATGCTGTCTTTCATATGAGAAAGAGCTCTTAAAAAATTACACGTGGTAGAAAACGCTTAATTGTATTGTCCTGTAAAAAAACCACGACTTGAAAATGCAGTTTATGTTTCAAGTGTTGAATGTGAAACTCTGCACAGACTACAGTACGCATTTCAAAATTATATTCTAAACCAGCAAATCAAAGTTGCGCAAGTTACGTTCCCCACTGCTCATTTCAAAATCTTGCTTAAGCTTGTAATGTAGGCAAGCCCTGAAGGGATGTGGCAAGATAGCTGCAAAGCAGTCATAAACAGTAACGAGCCAAACCTCCTGAAGAGCTAACTTTTCAAATTACTGGTAACCTAGTGTGAGTAAAATAAAGGTGTAACCTTTTTTTAATTTTTTTTTTTTTTATTGTCAGACATATTTCTATCTGGGTAGGTTACACATGGTTTTGCTTATCAGTGAGAGAGATATCCAAGAAGACGTGATAATCCATGACCTAAAAAGGCAACAAAACACAACCCCGACTGGCAGCTGAGAGCCCTGGCTTCCGACCTCCCCGCTCATCTGAAAAAGGCTTGTGGGTCTAAAGGCTGGCCCGCTTTGTCAGTTATTGTAGCAAAAGACAGCCGCCCTCCCTACCTTGATCGTATCTTGGACTGTCACATACTGTACTTGTAGGTAAGTAGATAAATCTTACAACACGTGCGAAATCTAATCATACGAGATTTGGGCTTTGTATCAAAAATGCTGCACCCCGGCGCACGCAGAGGAGCCAGACCAAGCTTTTTCAGAGGAATGGAAATTGAACAGCTGATAGCAGAGGAAAAAAAGAGCTGCTCCAGAGATCGGCCATGCAGAGCTCGGTACCTAGTGATTAATATCTTGGCCGTCATCCAGATTGTTGTGTGTAGTTACTGCAGCATGAACCACAGCTCACACAGTTTTCAACGGCAGTGGCAGCTTTTGCCGTAGCTGGAGATTTTCGGTAGCCTTCGCGGTTAGTTTCAAACAGGCCAGAATTCAGCAATTTTCTTTGATTGCTATCGTATCAGAAAGTTCAAAGGACTAATGGCCAAAGAATCAGGATTAGGGAATACTTTTAAAAAGAAAAAGTAGATGCAACTGATCATCCTCAGACTTTACAAGAGATCCTATTATTTTTACTGGGGACTTCTCAGGGAGAGTCATATTTTATAAAAGCTCTCCCTTCTCTTCACCATTTTCCCAGCTAAGTACTGGGAGATGGTGAAAGTGTAATGAGGGTTGACTGATACTAGCCTATGAGCAAGCTGTATTTTTGTTATATTCAGTAAGAACTCTCTACTACGTGTGATAAGCTGCCACATTCACACATTAACGCCTTCCCAGAAACCCCAGGAAAACCTGTTTTTGTTACTTTCGGCTCTGTGCTGGGACTCCTGCATTTTACCTGAGCTTGTGCACGCATACAATGGTCCTTTTATACATTTATCCACATAATCTGCATAGAATATCATGATACTATCTCGCAGAGGACAAAGTAAATTAAGGAAGCCGCTAGAACATACTTATTTGAGGTAAATCAGCAGAGCTCTAACGAAGTGCGTAGAGCTGTGTTTGTACATACCACTTTAAAGATCTCTTTCTACAGCTCTGGGACAAAAGTTAGCTTTAATTTTAGGGTAACTGCCACTAATGTTGAAACCAAAGTGGATTGACTTTTCCCCCCATAGGTTTCCCAGCTCTCTTTGTCCTATACCGCAGTACCTGCCTTGCCTTTGACTAAGCTGCACGCATGCTGTCCTTGCTCTTAGTCATCCCCTGCTTCGCGCTCGGTCATCCCATCCCCCACTTTAAAATTTGATCATAACCTCATGTGGCAATATGGGCAGGGTATATGGAGTATGTAGCGAGGTCCGTCAGCACAGATTGCAAGTAAAGCGGTTTAAAATCTTAACAAAACTTTTAATTGCCACCAAGCAAAAAAGTGGCCATTTTTGCAGCACGATTTGTCTCGTTATTACCAATGCCGTCGTGTGTTTGTAAGTGTAGAGGAACATACGGTGAGCAAGTGGTTGCACCATGAGAGGGTGCTGGAGTCCACACAATACTAACCTGCAGTCCAGTCCCTCCAGCTCAGGAGCTCATCGTTCTCCATGGGGACAGGAGACTGGCCTGGGCGAATCTCAGTGCTGGTGACTACAGAAAGATAAACCACTGGGGATGAAAAACCATCATCTTGGTTTGTCACATGTATAGCCGTGCCCAAATATTGTTCGAAATACTTCCCCACAACTATTGTCTTCGTATACTCCGGAGAGAGGGGAACTATGATCAAATGCACTTATAGTACAGATTTAGGTAAAAAGTCACATGAAATATCAGAACTGTGACATTTTCCGAGTTCTTCATTTTGCACCCTAAAAACCATGCTTTTCACTAGACAGTTGATATATAACTTTCCATATCTTTTAAAGGCAAAACATTAAAACAAATATCATCCTATATACCTACAGCAAACCTGTCTTCCCCATCCCTCTTCCTCTCCTGCGATTATCAAGTGAATCCTGAAGTTTTGTCACAGACATTTGCTATTTGACACTGGACTAACTACGTTAGTTGGCAGTAACTAAGTCTACTAACCTAACGGATGGGCCCTTTTCTGTCGCCCCTGCAAAGCGGCGGGGGGCTTTTCTCGCATAGCGCCCTTAGAGAAGAATAGATGGGGAGAGAAACATGCTCCATCCAGCGAGACGCTTCTGTGATGTCTTAAATCTCTGGATCTTTTCAGCAAATGGAGTCCTTGTCCCACATGGCACCCTTAAAAGATGGGACACTGGGGACAAACCCTAGGTCAGAACCTGGTTACAGCAATCCCACGCGCAGCCCGTGCTGCTGCTTCTTTGGTGCTACACAAACCTCTGTCTTCAAAATGTGCGTGCACATAATAGTTGCAGCAGGGAAAATTTCACCAGGGGAATGCAAATAAGAGCAAACACTGCTTTTCAGTCGTTTAAATCAGCTGAGTGCAGTTCTCTAAAACAAAACAGAAGCGTTTTCCCAAGCCAAAAGGCTTCATCAACCCAGAGCCCTGCTGCAAACACTGAACACGCTCAGGGGGATTCAAAAGAGCATCCCATGGCCTCTTCTAACGGCCTGGCCCCCGTGGTCCTGGCTGGCAGCCCTGCGCATCCGAGCCCCGTTCTGGCCTCTGACATCCCAGACCGAAGTGGGAACAATGTCTGACAGAACAGACCCCAGATGGAAGTATGGTCTTTTTGATCCCTGGTTCTTATGTGGATCCAGCTCTTACACTTACATGAGTACGGATACACAGTTTCTGGGTCCTAAAAGAGCTGTACTCTGTGATTACTTTTTTAAAAAATCTGTGTCTTTTTCAATCAATCTCCAGTATCTTTTTTCCCCTCACACCACTGAACTTTAAAACCAGATAAACACAATTCATTATTCAATTTCATTCATCAAATTCATTATTTCCTTATCTTTTAAAGCAATGTATTGTGGAGCTTTGAGTCCTCTGACCATGGTGAAGCTTTGGCAAAACTCAGGTTTTTCGATTTCAGTCTATGCCATCTTTCAAGAATGAGATGTAGATGTACACAATTATGTGATTCTTTAGAGTTTTGTTTTAAACCATACAAATAAGTATGTAGTCTCAGAGATGCACAGAAGAGAATAAAATTTTTGTAATCTCACCAGATTTTGCAAATTGCCTCTTTGCAAATCAATTTACTTGATTTTCTTTGTACCTGGTGGACATGAACAGCAGTGCTGAGTGTAGGCAGGCAGCATATGCCGTGTGTAATTTTTTAATTTCCTGGTTGCAGCAATTCTTACAGGCACAATAGCAGGTTTGTTTATTTTTTGTTCTTCATCAGAGCTTTTATTAACATCCTGGTAGATCTCTTGACTGCACCTGGCTTGTTAGTGACTGAGTATAATGGCATCTTTGCCCTGGGCTCTTGGAGATGGTGCATATGGATGGGGAAGGCAATAGATAATATGGATGCAAATTTCAAATCCCTGGTTTCATCCCCGAGGCGCTTAAAGAGGACAAATCTCAAGGAAACAGGGAGAACAGCATGACTGTGCTTTTAGTTCCTACTGAAGGTGTAGACTTGAAAACACTGTTCGTGGCCCTTGCAGTATTTTCCTCTGCAAAATAATGGAACATACACTTATTTCAGTCAGGAGTACCTGTGCTCTCTTGACGAAAGCTTAGTCCAGGGGCAGATCATCAAGAGCACTGTATTTACCAGCTGGTGCTAGAAGAAGAGCCTGTCCCTTGCACAGGATCAAGATAGCAGAAATCCAACATGACGGTCTTTCTGATGAGCACCCATTAACGGTCACTGGCACAGAATACACACCGAGTTGGACTAATCGCTGCAAGGAGCAGTTTTTAATGAACTGAGAGGGAGGCATTTTCAATGTTCGAGTCAATGCCCTCTTGCCTACAGAACCACTCATACGGAAAAAGCAACTGTCTTTTTCTATTTATGTAATTTTGTCTATCTTACTGGAGGTTTGGGCTTTTTTCTTTTTTTTTTTTTTTTCCTTTTAAATGGTTTCATACCGATAAAACCCCTACATATCCCACAGAACAGACCTGGTGTGACCCCAGCAGTGCACTGGTATTCAGCCTCTGAAAGTAAAACACAAACTGAACCTTCTGAGCTGGAAATACTTACCAGGTTTTGCACTTCCTAAGACAGGGAGTCCTCTTGAGCAGTAGCGTACATATTTCTTTAGCTAACTGCCTCAAATCTTCCACTGCATTCAAATAGATGATAAATACCGGTGCTGTACAAATCTCTCAAACACACTGCTACCTCCTCCGCAAACTGCCAAGAGAGGCTTTGTAAGAAAAATGAACTTCATTTTTAGGTATTTTTTAAATCAGTGCCATACTTACTGCCTTGATGTATTTTCTTACTCTTTCCTCCACTGATGCATACCCATCTCCTGGAGGATGCTCCAGTCTCAGTTACATCTGATGTTTCTTCCAAACTTCAGAACATGTGTCAGTCTGGTAATTAGTTTGAAGACAGGATTAATTAAATTGGATTGCTAGAATGAATTCCATAATACCCTGGGAAGCCTGATATTTGTAATCAGCTATGTAACTGTTGCTAGGATACTGGAATTGTTTATTTTTTGGAAAAAAGATCTATTAAAAATATTTGCCTTTCTTAAGCTACAAATCCAAGATATACAAAAGTTTAGTTGGTCCTACGAACAATTTTTTGGTGCATTCATATATAAGTAACATATTAACTCTTCACTCAGAAAACGTGTGGAAAACCCCACAAGAATCTACTAATATATCTATGAGATATATTCCTTAAAAGAAGCGTGTTATAGCTGATGAATGGTTACTTCCATGATCTTTTCCCTCTGTTAGCCTATTTAGCTGCATATACACAGAAAGCATTGCGCACGCAGAAGACAAGAAACATCTATTAAGTATCTTAGATTTAGTTTGTACGTCTGACAGTAACAGATCATCCTCTACGGCATAAAAAATGTGTAACAGTGAAATATAAAGCACTCAGTGATGAAGCTTGTACCACCTTAACTAGAACGACTGGACCCAATTTCAGTTTTTACCCTCAGGTTCTTTTTCTCAGTTTCCTACCTGTGGCCCCGTAAAAAATACCGAATAGTTCTACTCCCTCTCCAGAGCTCAACTTCAATTACTTTTAGAAGGTTTTCTCATCCTTAATTGTCATTTATCCAAGTTATAATTATTTAATCCTTTAATCTCTTTTCAAAAGTCAACCGTGAGCTCTTCCCTACTGTTTTTCTTTTCACAATGTTCAACCACCTCAGCAGTGACAGACAGACTCCAGCACAATTGTGATACATGTCAGGAATCATTTTCTAGTGTTAATCATCTAGAGATGTGTCTTCTCACCTGTCCTTAACAGACTCCTTCAGTTCACTGCATTGCTCTCTACACAGTATTCTAATGGATAAAATTGTTAATTTTACTGTGTTCTAGAGATAATGTCCATTTGCTTCATCATTCTTTTGCTTTCAATTCCAGCGTACGTTTCCTTCGCTTTCATTATCTGATAGAGACTTTGGGGTAGAGCAGCTGGGGGTATAGAGAAGTCTATAGCTGATGGGATGTAATTAAAGCAATCAGAAGAAAAGACCATGTTATCCACATGGCTTCATTCCTAAACTTACTTGCAACTGCCAAAATGTTGGTGAAAAGTCTGGTTGCACTGAAACTGATTTCCAAAATCATGATTTAATTCTTCACCTCTGTTTCTCCAATTTTTTTTCCTGTTGATATTCCATTAATCAGATAGTAAAGAAGATTTGGTGGGTATTGTGTAATTCAAATTGCTCTCTATTCCTAGCAGGGACTCTTTCTTTCTTCTAATCTGGCATTTAATCTATTTTAGCTTCAGCCCCGAGTAACAGCAAATTCTATTCACTGTGATACAACTGCGTCCATCAGTGATGAATGTTCTGTTCACATTGTTATGAATCTCCAATAAATCCATTTCATATAAAACTAGGACACTTTCAAATACTGGCAATTGTCGCTTTTAGTCTTCACTGCACAAAAAAAATAAAATAGTGTAGTGACTGCTGCTGGTTAAACCCGCTTTTGACAGTCCACATCCGTTTTCTCTTGCCTTATACAAGCCTCAGCTAGTCTAGGTTCTGCCTGCTAAGGATGTAATGGGTGTTGTGAATTATAGCTGACGACCCTGAGAAAAATGCAATTTATTGTCAATTGTCCATTATAATCTGTGGGAAAAACAAAATACTTTTCTTGAAATGCTGTGTGAAAAACAAGTTTTGGCCCCAAATTTTCGGAACATAATATAACCACTAGATTGACTCTTCTCTTGTAATGCCGATGAGCCCCAAGAGTACTCATAAATATTGGCAGACTGAAGTAGGTAGTATTTTGCCAGTTTTTTTTCCTGCTAAATTGTAGTTAGTGTTTTTAACATAGCGATACATAACAACGCCCTTAATGCTGTTCCTTGGAACTTCATCCTGAAATTCTGTTTCAACTCACTTAGGTCCTAGGACATGTAGATCAGCTAGCGATATTGCTGCCAAAAAATAGTTAATGAATTTGCTGATAGACCCCAAGAAGGGGGAAGTCTGCATTTCAGACAGCTGCATTTCAACTGTGGCAGGAGGAAGAAAACCAATTTTTGTACTTCCAAGTTTTACTCACTTTTGTTCCACGTATATCAGTGAGACTTTCATTTGATTGTGGCGTTCAAGGTATCCTATTTGTAAAATCCTTATAAAACCAGTTTTTGTGTCTGTACCAAGCTCTATTCATAGCGAGATGTATGTGGAAGAAGACAGCTGAAACACACTGTAGACATATCCTCCTAAGACTTCACATCAGGCTAGGAGCCTGTTGCTTTTCTTTCAATAATTAATTCACAGCCAGTTCATTACTATGTTGAGATCTAAAACGTCATTTCAACTCGATTGGTATTTGCCTCTCTATCTGGACACTCTCTAGATTAACACTGTCACGTTATTTCAACAGAAGTCCGGTGAAATGAAGAAATGCAATGAAAGTGGGGACATAGAACTTGTTTATCACCATGGCTATGTTACTTACAACTTCTGGTCTGCTGTTTTCCCAGCAATGCGGTGTTATTCGTCAACTCTGTTCCTAACGTGTGGATCGCTGGACAGTTTGCTTCTTTACAGGTTCTGCTAGGATACCAACATATTTTGGAATACTTGCAGAGAACTGTATACAGAGTCAGTGGCTACGCTGCACCAGGGGTGACAGATAGATTATTAGCGCACTGAGCGTAATTAAGTTTGCGAGATGCTAGCTACCGTGGAAATGGCACAACGTCACAGCTGAGACCTGGGCACCAGACACAGACCTGCCTGGATCCTTAGCACGTTGAATCACAAGTTGAAGGTTTAAAGTATCGGACTTCTCATGGTTGCTGTTTTGTTCAGGACAACAGCCCACACATGGAACATTATCGTGTTTTTCAGCCTTCTAGTTTGGTTGAAGTTCTCTCTCCTAACAAAACCTTTTCATCCCAAATTGAAACCATGGCTAGCGCAGCCTTCTGAACTGCTAATGAGATGTGGCTGTGGGAATCCTCAAGACCAGTAAGTTTGAATCTTAAGAGATATTTGTGTTTATGTAGTGGAAATATGAGAAAGCATATTTTGACTAATGGTATCACCCTAGAGAGAAACATACTTGTTATAAATATGTTCCATTGCAATTGCTGGAAATCTAACAAAATTGCCATAAACAGGACTTACATCAATGTTTCTGCTTGACCTTTCTGGGAGAATAAAAGTACCTTCTGGGAATGCAAAACAAATGAATTTTTTGGAAACAAAATGAGTAACACAGCCCTTCCTCTCTATAAAATGGAGCCCCGATATAGCTGCTGCTGCTTAGTAACAGTTCCTCAAAACGATTCATAAAAGCACCAGATGTAAAGGTGCACACGTGTGTTTCTTAACTCCGGGCTCTGATGCAAAACTCAGAAACACTCATGCTGCGGGTATAAGAATTTGAGATTTTAGATGAATAGCATTTTCAAAATGAAAACCATATCCTTCTAGACATGGATAAGCTATGCAATCAGCTCCCCCGACATTCTTGTTGCTGCCAGTTGATGTGTTGTTGGAACTGCGATAGCTGTTGCATACCATTTCCTGGTGCTTCCCGACAGCAGCTAGCTCTCTTCTGCAGTTTCTCCTTAGGAGAACGATATCCTGTCTAGCACAGAAAACCTGCTAGAAATAGTGGGATAAAACCCACAGTTTTTGAGAACTTGGTTAACCTACAAAAATACTATCAGCACCACTAAAGTTGAGTATATTTAATAGGACTAGAAGGGTACCAAGACACTTAACGCAAATAATAGTGTTTCTGCCCATAATTACATATTCTAGATAAATGTAAATGCAGAACTGAAGTAGCGCTAAGAGAATTGCATTTTTTCCCTTCAGATGTTATTCCAAATGAATTGTTAATTTGGATTAGTTATCACAATCCAAATTAAACTCCTTTATAGTGTCTTATACAAATAGCTAAAAAGACTGGTACTGCTACTAAACCCCATTTTTTTTTATCCATTCCTAGTCGCAGACGCAGTATATTCACACAAGGCATACTATTAGCCTAAAAGTAAAGTGTAACAAAGCTCCTAGAGACATCCTCCTCTCTTGCAGCCAGCGACTGCTGAAGCAGTTTGATCCCTTACCCAGCTCCTCAAGTCGGTGAAGTAAGAAACATGAATCCCTCATTGCAACATACAGTTCCCTCATACAGTTTCTTTTAAAGAGAGGAAATAATTTAAAGCCAATTAGACTTTCTGATGCATTTATTACCCAACAATCACCAGAAAAAAATAAAATAAAATAAAAAAATCACCATGTTTGTGTTGCAGAGCCTGATAAAGCAAAGTGAGCGACTCCCCACCTCACTCCCAAACCATCCGGAGCAGAACTCCGCTTTGGCAAGGCAGGCTTAAAACCAGCCAGGAGCCTTGCCAGCAGAAGTACAGAACCAGTGCATTTCTAGATTGGCTCTTCTTCTGTGGCCTCTGCCAACTGGCTCCCATCAGCGCGGCAGAGCGGAGACCGAGCTCCTTTGCTTAACCCTCTGCTACAAGCAGGCAGAGTCGAAAGGCTGACGCTCACCGTCTCGATAGGAAAATCTCATCTTTCACAAAAAGTCATGGACTGGAGAGTGTGGGTCGCACAGCAGCATTCGTGCAATCGTTAGCAAATACACGCTGTTCAGACCTTCGAAAGACATCAGTAGATAGAGTTATTCCTGCTCACCCCATCCTACAACTCTCCTCTCCTTCCTCTCTCTCCCCGCACATCCACATGTTAAAATTAAGTGGGTCTTAACAGATCCATAAGTGGGATATACCCAAGTGTTTCCAATTTACCCCCAGTGAACTTGAATGAAAAACATTTGAAAATGAAATTCTGGGTGAAATCTTACAGCATTGCAAAAGCATATGGAGCTAATTTCGAATAGCACTTTGATATTGTCATGATCTGTTAGAAAGTGTTCACCTTATACCGATGATATTATAAACTCAGTTGCCTCACTCAGTATATGTTCAACTTACGGTCCATAAGAAAGCTATTTAGTGGATTGTGAAATACGAACTTTGGCCAGAGCTAATTTAGAAAGATTGTTATACTATGGATGGTGCAGCTTGTTTCTTCTGTGAGTTTCATATTATTCAACTGTTCACAGCTAGTAAATTCACATCTAATAAGCTGCAAAAGTTATCAGATGAAACACAGCCCATTGTAATCCCCACATGAAGTAAATAACTGATGAAAAATTAGTTCCAGCATGTGTAACAAATATTTTTGCAAACAGCATCTGATAAAGGAATTGGCTTTATTAACAACTAACTTATTCACACAATGGAGAAAAATGCAAAAATCGGTTCTACCTCTACAGGCCACGGCGTTTCTCACATGCTTACCAGGAAAGAAAAAGACTTAACTGGAAACAAAAGCACATATAGACCACATCTCCTGGCAAGCATGTAACTTGGCACTGGGAACGCAGTGGTAGAAATACGTTGAAGTAGAAGGGATTTGCAGGATGTGAAACACAGGCGAGAAGGCACTTGGGCTAATGGAAGCCTTGTTGTAGAGAGCTGCTTAAGATGCACTGACGCACCGAGGAGGCCATGTTCATAAGTTCAGACAAACTGTTCGGTGCTCTGCATTTAAGGTCAAAGAAAGTAGTAAATTTACACCCCACTTCTTGAGACAAAGTAAGGGCCAGCGACTCCTACCGTGAGCCCAACTAACTACCTTCTGGTTCTTCTAAACCCAAACAGGCAGTAGTACCACCCAAAGGGCTGGTCCGCTGACCATGGCAAATGAATTTGTGCTGGTGTTGGGCCTTCCCCTCTGCCACTGGCAGGAGGGTGGCTGGTGTGAAGCTGGCTATGACAGATTCATGCTCCTCAGGAGATCTCCGATTTGTAGGCAGTTCTTAAGAGCTTCTTGACCTCATATGCAATATGGGGTGAAAGAGTCTAAAAACCCTCAGGTTCTCCCTAGAACAGTAAGTTTTTAGGCACTATAAATTGTGTTTTCAGAAGCACTGCTTCAAACCTGGAGCACTCTCAGAAATCTACTTCTTCGCAATGCACCAAAACGAAGTCCATTGCTGAATCTGCTTTAGAAGTCTGTTTGCTGTGTAATACTTGAGACATCGCCCAAGGTCCCTGATGGAACAGCAAGCCTACTGCGGTGTCCCTTCAACAAGTGTCCAATAAACAATACATGAGCAAACAGTAACAACCGGGAGCTTACACAATGGTTCTCCTACAATGGACCAGAAAGGATGCTCAAGAGCACATCTGATAAAAATCAAAGAAGATTCAGAAGAGCAGGCAGCTCAAGCAGTTGTTTGAGGCTAAAGGTGTTATAGAAACGTCCACCATACCTAGTGATTGCTCCAAGCACCGAAGAGTCCACTGAGTGGTTTAAGTGAAAGGCACCAGGTACATGTAGAACCAGGTAAATGTGCTGAGATGAGAACAAGCACTGAACTAAGCAGGAAGCTCATTTCACTAAGTGCTGAGTCCTGGGAACTTCACTCCTTTTTTCTCTTGCTTTCACAAACTTCCACTGTTGTTAGAGACAGCTGGAATAAGAATTAAGAAAGGTCTTTCAAGACTTAACCCTCAGAAAATCAGTGCTAAGCCTTGTACTAGGGACAACCTCATACACCAGAGAGGGTAGAAATTTTGTTCAGTTGTGACAGATTTTCTTCTTTCCCCTTCTTTAAGTCAGTCCCTTAGCCTGCAGCAATACTTCTCCCCAACAGGGCAGAGGGTTCTCAGGTACTAGCAGGAACAGCCCCTTTCCTCTGCCTCATTTCTCCTTTACTCCAGCAGCAATTCCTCTGCCTCTGAAGTCTGTCATCTTTTCTTGCCAAAGAGAAAGGAATGACAAAAGCATTCAAAGAAAAAGAAAAACAGAGAAATCCCAAGCCTCATGTGTGACATAAAGAAAACAATTCACATGATCTTTATTTTTGTAACCCTCGTCCTCCTCTCACCCCCATGCCTGTTGTTATCACTCAGCATGTTATTGTTATTACTTGAAATTTGTTTTTAAAAGTGCCTATCCAGCGCTGGAGGTGCTTGAATACACATTGAAAATATACAAAACATATGTCTAACTTAGACCCCACGTTCCCTGAGGAAGGGCTGGTATCCTCTGTAGTGCACTCAGCACACTTACGGCATGAACAAATTATAAACAATAATAATAAAGAATAACTTGTGCCTATTTATCTGTTTGGTCTATGAAACTGATCTGTCAATGACCCTGAAAACTCTCGGTGACACACACTGCGGTTGAGTTAAAACCAAGCTGCTCTTTCCATTATTTTTTTTCCAAATAGCTTGAGTCAAAATCCCAGGGTAGGTGACACAGAGCGACCCTCCTGCTTTTGATGTGAATGGGAAAGGATTTGTCTTTTTATATCAAAGCTAGCTGGGAAGAGGAGGTGGGTGGCCATGAAAGGGAAAAGCCATGAAATTATCTCCATTGGTTTATAAGAAACAGCCATTCGATGGGATTTTGGGAGGGGGAAACCTTCTGAAAAATGTGCTCGTGTGATTCCTCTAGAGGCCAGCACATCTGAGCCAAGCGCTCGTATCAAGCGAGGGGGGGCAGGAGAAGTTCTTCACTTAATTGAGAACACACTTGTTTGCAGAGTTCAATGTCGGGAACTCCAACATTGTTTTTCAAAGACAGAGTATTGTGTAGGTGTCGGAATTCAGAAGAGGCAAAGCAAAAACGGATGGAAAAAAAGGCAGCTGTGATGATTTAAGTCTCCAAACACCTTTAGCCATTTCCCTTCCTGTGCCCCATCAACTGGATCTCACTCTTCGTTCTTGGCTGCTGCTAAGAGAAGCAAGCCCATCTCCTCTGACCCTCTCCCTGCTCACCCCTCTAGCACCTTCTTCCTCCAGCAGCCTCCTCCTGCCTACACCCAGTTCACCACATCTAGCCCTTCTTCCCTCCTGCCTCCCACGGCCACTTCCCTGGCTGCTGCTGCCACACCGAAGCCCAGCTGCCTGCGTGGCACAGCCATGCCTCCTCCTGCCGGTCCTGGCGTGAGAGAGGAGGCAGGGATCGGCGGCACCGAAAGGGCTTGTGCAGAACTGACGGCTGGAAAAGGAGATGAGTTTCTGGCGGGTGACATTCAGGTCAACTGTGGCATGCTACCTGAGCGGGCAGGAGCCACCTTTGGCACCTCAAGATACTTAAAATTTATATAGTTCTCATGACTTAGCTTAGGAATTAGCTACGCTTCACACAGTCAAACCCAACTAGTCTCTTCTTGCTGCACAAAGCCTATAGCCTACATATCTGATGTTCTACCTTCGGGGTCCTTCTGAACACAGAAGTAAAAGGACACACTTTCATTCACTATCTCATCTGCCAGTTTATTAGAATACAAAACCAAAAGAGACCACTAAAAACTAAAAAATCCTTTACAAATCCTGATAATTTTTCATTCCTAGGGCACAGTTTCTGTATATTAGTGGGAGTCCTGTCAAAATACAGACAACCCGTAGAAAGAGGCTGAAGGTAATTAGCATCCTCACAGGTTTCAGAATTCGATTGTGGCTGGTCTGATGCAATGACAGTTTTGTATTCCTGCTTTTGAGATTGACAGATGAAGACAAGGTAGTTCTGCATAACTCAGATCAGGTTAGATTTACCTAACTATCACCCTTATCTGCTAGATGATGCCTTGGTCCTTCTAAATGCATTGCAAAACTGGAACAGAGTGAAAACATTGTAAGGGATGAGTCTTTTTCTCAAAGGTTATAATATTCCTAGTCCTGATCAATAAACTATGGACCTACGTCAAGGTGATGAACTAGGGTTCATTTTAGTTGGAAAGAAGCAATTGTTACCGAAAGCCACTTGCAATGCCTGGGTATGGCCAGTTATAATGCCTAGGTATGGTTGAAGCAACTGACCTAGTGTAGCAATCACTGTATAATTCCAGTCAAAATATTCTACATAATATTTATTTTTCTAAAATATGTAATTCTGCCTCTTCAACAGTTACTTTCTCTTTACACAAAAAAGGCTCTTTTCCATCACAGCTGACCTGGCAGCAGAAGAATGATATAGTACTTCTGACTTAAAAAAGATGCGGAGAGACAAGCAGGTACCAATGTGGTAAAGGAGTGCGAATAAAAGACGCAAGGCAGAAGGCCAGGTTCAGGTTGATGTGATGTATTCTTCTGTGTGAGTCTTTTATCTCACCCTTTGTATCTTGGCTGCCTTTACGGTAACAAATGTGGCTCCTCCTTCCCATCATCATATAGTTTAAATTGAGGTACTACTTCTATTTTATCAGAGAAACTTTGCCAGGAGAGAGAAAAGAGAAGGAGAACATTCTGAATTTGAAGATAATTAGCACAGTTTTACATAATAAGTTAAATGACTAAAGCTTTTGAAAATTCCAGTTAAAAGGTGACCCAGCAGAATACTAAGTGCTCAGTGGCAGACAATTTTGCTTGCAATACTACTGAAGGACAAGAATGTGTAAATCTCTCTGTGTTTTAATCACGCTGCTTCAATCACAACAGGTAGCTGGAGTTGTATCGTGAACGAATACCTCTGGCATAAAGACATTTTCTTCTATAGTACATATACTTCTTGCTGACTCAAGAGAGGCAGGATATATTGCCACCAAAGCCTGCTTTCATTTAATATTATAATAATACTAATGTGAATCTTACAATTCATGGGAAGAATTTTTTTGCTTTATCTTAAATGTTGATACGCAGGAAGAGGAAATAGTGTGATACCCCAGAGCAATATGTTAGAACTTGCTCTCACCTAATGCCATTGTGATAGTTGGAAATAAAAAGCAGTATCACAAGTTTCTGACATAAATATTAATTGTTATGGAAATCCAAATAGTGGGGATAAAGGGTTGTATTATTTAGTTAAATGCAGCTTCTGGTATTATCTTGTGGTTGGCTTGGTTTGGAATCAAATTAGTTTTTCAAACTAAAAAACCTCTAAGTTCCCATCCCTGGAGGTGTTCAAGGCCAGGTTGGATGGGGCTTTGAGCAACCTGGTCTAGTGGGAGGTGTCCCTGCCCATGGCAGGGGGTTGGAACGAGATGGTCTTTGAGGTCCCTTCTAACCTAAACCATTCTATGATTCAGTCCAAAAATTGACATGTTTGCCCATCTCTTGCAACGAGTAATTTAATTTTCATCTGCTTAAGGGCCAGAGTGGAAGCAAGTTTTATGATTTGCTTAGATTTCTTTTAAAAGCAGGAAAAACCTCACAGTGTTTTTGTAGGCAGCTCAGTAATATTTAGCACAACTGCCAGTTTCAAACAATGCATTAAAATCATGGAAAAAAAATAGGAAGAAATTGCATTTATGCATAGTTTGATTGCAAATGCAATTGTTATACTCCGGTATAACAATCAGATATAGGTATTGCTCATATTAACATTTCTTAAGAGGTTATCACTATAACCAGACTATGGAGAGATGGGTTGAAATAAAACACTTAATCCAAACTTGTGGTGTTTCAGTTCTGAATTTTTCATCCCCTTAGGGGTGAGGCTGAAGGATATGGAATCTGGATCTAGTTCTTAATTTTGTGGCTTGGTCTCTTTTCCAGTTCCCACAGAAACATGTTCATCGAACTCTCTTGACATTTCTCCGCATTTTTTAATTTCTTTCAATGACAATTTGAAGCAAGTCCTGCCCTTTCCCCTCATAACATTATGCTTTTTACACGACTGCAGCATGTAAACACTAAAAAATGCAAGCATAGCAACTCTGTGAAATACATAGAAACAAATGTTAACAGAACAGCCTTTTCCACATTATTATAGGAGTTCCACAGCCCCGGGATTGCATGTACAAACCAAAGCAGAGTTACAGATAAACCTGAGCGTTCCTGTCCTGGCTGAACAGACAGACGGTGCCTCTGCAGACTAAGATTAAGGAATAGAAGATTTCAGTCCTGGCCTGCCACTGAATCATTTCGCAACAGTGGGTCTGTGTGTAATACTACGTATTATGATTACAGAAGCTGATGCCTTGGGAACATAGGTAAAAGCTTCATAGAAATGGGTAGTTTGACTCTCTTAAAAGATTACCAGCACTTCAAAAATTGCTCCAATAAATGGAAAATATGGACTAAAAAATAGGCTCACTTCCAAAAGACGAAATCAAAGCCCTGATACCTTTTATCATTGTTTCATCATAGCTAATAAAATTTCCGTAATTATCTGAGGACACTGAAGCCTTTTATCTGCGATGAGTGACAGAGCATTGTGTGTCTTGAGTTAGAAAGGTAAATACAATACATGCCTGTGACAGCATCTCAAGAAACAAAAATAAACAGAGATCCAGTTACACATGACTACTAGCATAATCCTGAAATCACTATTTCCCCTTCCATGCTATGAATCTTCCCAACCGCCAAAATAACTATTGGCCTGCTTGCTTTTTCACGTGTGCTTTCATAGCTGTCTACATTAGCCCCCGCTGGTGCTGAAAGTGGCCCCCAAAATACCTTTTTGTGTTTAATCACTGAAAGTAGCCTCATCATTGACTCAAAAGCCTCTGCTTTAATCAGCGATCTCCTTCCACTCCAGGCTTACAAGGAACAGAGAGCATTCTTCTGTAACAAGCCTCTTTGCTCCTGAAAAATGAGGGATTGTGTAGACACTGAGGGCTGAAACTCTCCCAATTTGCCCCAAGGGATGCCAAGTGTAGCTCGGAGAAGTACAAAGGGAACCTGTTCTTGCTGCTTTTCAACTGTGGCCCTACTTAAATTGCCAGGGGGTTTCACATTTCATTCTCCTAAGGTTACTGTCTCAGGCTTTTCTGTAGAAAACATTAAGGACGTAGGCCTTGCTTTAAACCGACTTCCCTGGGAATAAGATTGGGCTCATAATCTTATAGTACCTCACGACTCACATGTTTGGTATTGTCTGTTTTTCATGCCTGAATCAACCAGCCAGATCTTTAGAAAGAGCTCCTAATTTAATCTGTTGCTATACATGCACACATAAACACACATGCACACGGACACATGGAATGGAAAGAAGGTAAAATCAAATAAAACCAGCACTTTATACTTCACAAAGGCTTATCATCTGAAAGTTTCACGTTCTTTTTAGACATTGGATTAAAATTCTCACTACAACCTTGAAGGCACAAGCCGGTAATAGATACTATGCAGGAGGATCACTTGCTCTACTGTTGAAATGCTGCCACTTCAGAGTGGAACAGAGCATCTGTTTTACAGATTATAATAGTTTGGGACATGAAATGAAGGTTCTTATAACCACCTGAAGCTATAAAGGAAAATGTAGGTAAAAGGAATTTTAATTAGCTGAATCACTACAGCAAGAGCCCTGGGAATGCCGATGAATAAAGCAGGTAAGATTCTATCGCTAATGTTTTGACTCTTCTGACAAGCCCCAAAATCATTTCATATTGCCTCTAAAAGATGTTCTCACTTACCTCAGCTTAAATTAAGACCAAGTCTACTAAAGCTGTAGAATCGTGCCAGATTTAAAGAGGGGCAAATGGCAGCAGCACTGTATCTGACAACGGTGGCATTTACCATGGCTGTTAGTTGCATCCCAACCGCAGTTGGGGGACGCCACGGCTGCACCGCATTCTCCGGCAGCCGGCACTGTACAGAGCCAAACCAGAAAGACGATTCCTGCCCAGAGGAGCAGCAGTAATTTTAGAGTACGTCTCCACAGGCAGGTGCAGACAGAGGAGAGCTCCTCTGTCCGTTCGCCGGGCTGGCGGCAGACAGCCCCACTTTAGCCTCAAAACCCCAGCAGCCGTGCTGGCACATTGCCCCGTTACCGGGCTCGTCTCTCGCCAGGTCAAAGCACGGAGAGAAGAGCTCGTGTCTGCACCTACCAACACAGACCTGTCTTCAGCGCTGGTGCCCTGGTTGTTGACAGCGGTTAAGAACTGGAAAGGAAGGGTATTATTTACTCTATTACATTAATTTACATTAATTGTGGCACTGAAGGAAGAGTGGCTGAATGAAGGACTTTTCTGTTCTCTTTTTTAAAAAAAATGAAGCATCCATGAGAGAGAAAAAAAAGAGAAAACTGATTTTCAAGGGTAAAGTGCAGATACTCGTCTTCCCTTTCCTCCCTCCTCTGCTTTTGACAGACCTCATCTTTCTCCCCCTGAACATAATGATCCCATAACAGATCCCCTAACTCCAATTGGAAAAGGCTGTGATTTCCAGCATGTGAGAAGATGAAGAAAAAATTACACCACAGCCTGCTCTGTCACAGCGCAAAGACAATAAATCGTGGATGGGGTGATCTGAGACATTTAATATGGTTTCCAACAAATTCAACTAGATCCCTGGGTTCTCATTGGCACCAGCAATGTGCAATAGCCAAATAAACAGAATATTGCCAACACGTCCTCTCACCCAACAGATGTGCGGTTCTTGTTCTTATTGCTAGTGAAGATACAATATAGTACATGTGCAGAAGATGACTACAATTTAATTTACACCAGTTGTAGCACAGAAATATAAGCCACCACACGGAGCTGAAATCATGGGGATGGTGCCATCTGTATGTAATTGTTAGGGTTACGTTTTCCATTACATTTTCTTCTGGAGGAAGGGGCGGATATACAACTGGGTAGCAATCATAACAATCAGGCCGTACAAAATATCAGTCAGAAATCACACTTTCGTTTGCTAAAGGGGTGATTTGCATTTCGTTCTGACACATAAGAATGGCCTATTTCTAAACAATGTCACAGAAAATTATATGAAATTAAATTTTTATTCCAAATATTGTAAAGCAATAGGCCAAACAGATGGACAGGTATGGCATTACTTCATCTGTGGCATGCTAGGCTTGGCTAGGGGCCTATGGAGTACAAATGTTTCAGCAGTCCTTAGGGGTTAACAGGCATTACATTCAGCGAGGCCCAGAAATTAAAAGATCTGGCAATTGTTGCTTTTTGTTTTAACCCTGGAAGAGGCTGCTAAACTGGGAAACTAGCTAGCTAGACTAATCAGCTTGTCATTTTTAAGGGAAAACCTAAGAAAATTTAATTGGAACAACTGAAAAACAGCCCAAAATACGTTAAGCTTGCATTTATTTGTTCTGTGGCAGATATTTTCTTGGAAAACGAATACCTAAAAAGACCTTGAAAACTCCTTATAGATCTATGAATATTATATAAAGACTCTGCCAAGTCCTTAATCTGTTTGTATCTTCCTAAAGAATTCACTGCTAGCTTATGGCTAGAAACTGAGGGTGCAGTTCCATGAATATTTTCTGTAGCATCAAAGCCACTTAAAAAAGCTGCTGATGGCCTCCACACCATCCTCCCCTTCACAGCCTGTGCGTGCCCTTGTCCGGCAGCTCGCCTCCCTCACGGCAGCGCTGACAGAGCTGGCTGCAGGACTGATCCGTAAGCTCAAGCCGTGATCGGAGGGGATGGAGAAGCGTGGCGCTAAATAGGCGGTTCGAGCGGAGATTACGTTTACGGAATGATACCCTGAAGCACCAAGTTCCCCCAAGTCTCTGTTAAAGACTAACCTGGAACTGAGTATTTTCCTTCCAGAGTCCCTGATGGCATCAGTTGCTGCAAGGCACTCCTACACAGGGCGCTGTAGCAGGAAGGAGAAATAATTTTTATTTTAAATATGCTTTTGCTGTGTGTATTTCTCTAACAGTTCTGAGTTATGCCAATGGAGCCAGTAATTTTCCAGTCCCCTCTAAAGTGTGCCCAGGTTTTGTGAGGACAATTTTTTTCCTGTAAGCACTCTTCTGTAAAACCTCAGATTTGCATTTGCTATTTGCATTTGTAGCCAGAAAAGGGGAAAAAGGGATAACTACCCAACTGCACAAACCGCGCGCTACAAAATGTCTGTGCCGTTTCACATAAAGACTCTTGGATAGACCAAAACAGGGATTAATTTCTTTGAAACTCTGACCCCTGGCAATCCCCTATGGGTCTGGAAATACAAACACTCTAGGAGAGAAAAGTTCTGCAAAGCATTCACACCTCCAAAACGACAATATACCTGTCGGCGTATGGCCATTCTCCAACATCTTTCAAGATGAGCATTGCAGCCAACATGCTCTTTTACCAAGAAATAGTTAGAAAAATTTACATTAAACAGTTTTACCAACGTTTGCCCATCCATCATTCTTCGGAACAAAATCTCTGGCAAAACCACTGCAGACCAAGACTTTGATGGATAGGGATTGGATGCCCTTCCAGTGAAATCCAAGAACTTCAGCTTAATTGCTTTAACTGTTAAAAGTGGCTTTTTTAGCAAGTGATGCTTGTGAGATAGTACAGTAAAATAATTTTTGTTATGTTTAGGTTAATAAATTCTTAAAACCCCTTCTAGACCTGTATACACGTTAAAAAAAATTCAGGTCTGCAGAATGCAAGGGTTAAGCTTCTCTCCCCTTACGTTAAAGCGTTAAATGTTTCCAGAGAGGCTGGAACTACAGCTGGGCAGTGCACACTTTAAGCTAACTGGCAAAGAAGTGTTGCTTTAGGCTTAGAAACAGTGTCTTTTCACTTCTGGGGCCTGGGTTTATTCCAGCTTAATCCAACTACAAATTGTTGTCTTGAAAAGACTGCAGCTTCTTTTGAATGCTTCCCCTCTCTTTGTAGCGTATAATTATCCAGCAATTAACATTCTTGTTTACCAGCAGTGATTTCTGAGTTGTGTCAGTACGTGTGTGTTTATGTAAGAGATGGAGCCTTTAATAAAAGCTACATGAACTGACCCAATGCTCTTGGGAAGGATAAGACAAATTGGTGTGGAAAACTGAAAGATCTTAATGATCCAAAGGGGAGTTGAGTATTAAGACAAAGCACAAAAATAAAATATCGAATTTGGTTTTGCTTCGTTTCTTTGAAAGACCTACCACAGAGTTGTTTCCCCTACCTGATGTAAATAATTGCTTCTGCAACGTTCAGCCATTCAGAGCCTGTTGGGTTAGAATAGTTGCGGGATGATAAAGTACTTTGCAGATAAGTTTACATAAAGAGAAATTAGACCTATCCTGCCAGAATAGTGACTCAGCCTAATGCGCTAGTTTATAGGCTGCCCTGGTCTTGAAAATCATGGTTCAGGTCTTGGCAACAAGGACGAGGTGAACATCGTGTTCTTCACATGGAGCATCAAGTTTCTGGGGCTTTGGCTGCCTGGCACACGTGCTCGGAGAGAGGTGCTACTGCACGGTCAATTAAACGGTCTCTCTGCCTTAAGAAGTAAACCCCATCTGGTGGGTTTCTGTGCAATTAGGTGCATTCAGCAGCAGAAAAGATCCTTCAGAAATAACCACAGGCTTTAACAAGATGCAGTTTTTTTCTAGGAGTATTACGCTCTAGTCTCTAAGAGAACCTGAGAGCATATAGGACTGTTGCCGGATGGGATGTAGCATAGGATGAGGCTGCCTCGAGCACATACCAAGGAAGATGGAAAGAAGCGGGCCGGCTGGATGAGTCACAGCTCCAGAGAGTGCGAAGGAGAATGTGATGAGGGTGCTGGTGTGAATCCGAGAGGAACTGACTGGCAGCTGATTCGCATCACGAGCACGCTGGGGAAGCCTGGTCATAACCTCTTGCTGTGAACCAGTGAAATGTTAGCATAGGATGGTGCAAGACCAGATGCTGCAGTGCGCAAAGCCGTTCTGTTGATGCTTGTGACACACTCACAAACCTGTTTGCTTAGCGTGAGTGCTGGTTCATAGGCTTCCTGTTGTCTAAGCTATTAAAATGTGCCCTCTGCTCATACCTCAGCATCTACTGCACGCCAATAGGGTGGCTTTCATGCCAAGAAGGAAAACTTCAGGTGACGTGACAGAAGGGAATTCTCAAGCGAATGAGTAGAAGAAGGAGGTGAAGAAGGAACATACATTCTTTTCTGCTTTGTGCCTTTATATCTGCCACATATTTAAACTCCTGATAATACACTGTATGTCTTTCAAAGAACAAACCAGAGGCTGATGAAACCATTTTAGGAGCATGGCAATAAACTGCTTTCTGTAACAGTTTCTACGTTGAGTTTTTTCCTTTCTGTAGAAGCTCAGTACCGGAGATCCCAGAACTCTGTCGTGGCTGAGAAAAGAGGGAATAAATCCAGTAACATGTAACTGAAGACAGTATATATAGTACATGAAATTAGTGCCCAAACAGCTCCCCACTGTGCACTAATGGTGCAGGTACCTGGGAAAGCATTCTGCAGCTCTCCCATGGAGTGGTATTACCCTTGTTGCATTTTCAATACGTAGTGTAACAGTGAGCGTGTGCGGCAGTCTAAAAGAAATGCTGAGGTTTGACAACAGCCCACTTCTGCAACAAAAAGGTATCCCTGGTAAGAGTAAAGTAGAAAGAGCCATGGTAGAAGAAGTATTGCAGCTTGTTAGCCAGGCCAAAGGATTTGTTTAATTCTGATGACTGCTAGCTGGCTTCAGCCAAGTAAAAGCGACCTGATATCAACCTGCGTTCTTCCCACACACAGTTCCTCCTGTTTGTGCAGTTGACTTCACAGGTGGCGTTGCAAATGAAATTTATAAGAGTATTTATCAGAAGGGTATTTTCTTTGCTTAACTCCTGCTAGATGCATTGGCTCCCTGACATTCACTTCTATCTTCCTATGCCTGGCATCTAGCAGCTATTCTCTCTTTCTTCTAAAAACATATGCAGTGGCCCTGTAAAATGCAGCCAGTGTAATGTCATTTGTGCGTCACAACCAGCTACCAACAACTGCAGAATACCACAATTATGTTGCAATGCTAGGAGAACATGAAAGTTATTTTAGCTGTTTTATTTAAAAATAAATAGAGGTGGCAAACTATGGGAAGCCACATTTAACAACTGTCTGTTCCTGTGGGTGTTTGGAGACTGCCCCAGACAGAGGTAATGTGAGAACTCTGTTTCATCCATCTATCCGTCCTCCACCAGCCACTGCCGCTCCCTGTCTTGCTTTGTGCCCCCACCTGGGTTCTTCCCCACCTACCAAATTGTTGGTGGCAGCACTGTGATGCTCAGACCCATC
Organism: Burhinus bistriatus; assembly: GCA_013397275.1. Lineage (NCBI taxonomy): Eukaryota > Metazoa > Chordata > Aves > Charadriiformes > Burhinidae > Burhinus > Burhinus bistriatus. The sequence continues at coordinate 306,230 of VYXH01011731.1, read as the reverse complement.
TGCAGCCATTGCCAGTGCTCTGGCCTCAATCTGTTCCTTTTCTTTTTTTTCCTCCTGTAATTCCCTTCTTCCTAAAGGCCCAGGAAACCCTCTCCAGTGCTGCTCTGCCCCTACTTCTCCTGGAACAGAAAATAATAAATTGGACTTCAGTGAACTGAAGAAATACTTTCCTTAGAAACTCAATGAGAAACTTGTAATTTTTCTAACATGTTAATTCATGCTGTTTTTCCTATTTTCCTTCCCTTTCTCCTCACCTATCAGCTACACATAGGCATGTCAGTATTGGTTCTTTAAATTCATCAGAGCAAACTTCCATAAGCTGTAGAAAGGCAGCAGAAGTACAGTGACAGCCCCAGCTAGTCTCCTTCAGCTGGAAGATCACAAGTCAAATCAGCAGGTGCTAAAACCTCCACTCCGGTGATGATTAATGCCCACACTGAGAACCTGTGAGCTATTTTACAATCTTACTGCATATTATCAATAATAACGTTTCTTTTAAATTTACAGTATTCCAGGAAAAAAACAAACTCTCACATCACTTTAATGTGCGTGACAAACTAAACCCACACAAAATGAGAGAGAAAAGTAGTATTTTGGAGCCTGCTTCAACACCCTGCGCTCACATTAGATGAGGCTCATTTGCAAGAGTAGTTTACATGTTTAAGCAGTCAGGTTGTAAAGCCTTTTGAAAAGTTTGAATCTTTGCAAAAGTTTTTTTGAGTTTGCTATGAATTTGGAATTAAGCTGTGCATTATGCCCACATCAAAGACTTACCGTGGATTTACAAGTCCATGAGAATTCCTTAGCCCCTTTTTACTTCTACTTGTCTTAAAGCACTATAAAAGCTGAGTTCTAGATGATGATAAAATGTTTATCTAAAGCTTGGTTTGGGATTTGAGCCATAAGAGTATTTGTTTTCAGGCGCAGAGGTATAAAGAAGGCTCTGAAGAAAATACTTTGCTCAAGTCATAAGCTGAGATAATGTAATGGGCTTACAAATTTTGTGCTGCAATTTAAAGCTTAGAAGAATTTAGCTGTGAGGCATTCACTGAAACAATAACAACAAAAAAAATTAATAACAATGACAAAGACCTGCATTTCTACAAATCTGAATGCAAGTTTGCATGTAGGAAAACATTACCAAGCCAGGGAGTAGCAAACAAAAAATTTGAAACAGAAGAAGAAACAAAGCTCTAGATCTGTAGCAATATTTGGCAAGTAGAATTTGGCACTTTGGAATCAACATGCTTTTCTAGTTAAGAGTGCAAACTGTATTATTTGTACCAGAGAAGGATGAATCTTCTGGATGCAGCTGGAGGGAGTAAGAATCTCTTGAACAGCCATATGGGTTTTCAAGTCTGCCTTGAAAAAAAAACTTCTTCCTGTAGCTTCAGTCATCTCATTGCCCCTCTCTCCTGCCCCTCGTTAATGAACCTTCCCTACTCTTATTTTTCACTTGACTAAAGGAAGAACACGGGTGTACATTAGAGCTACCAGCTTCTCCCAGTTGTCACTAAGGACACTTAGCCATTCAGAGAGTAGCAGTGCCTTTCAGACACTCCTGTTTCAAAAGCAGAGGCTGCTATTACCCAGCTAATGGAGAAACGCCATCGGTAGTATAGCACCTTTCTCACCCAGACCATCAGCTCCTGTCCGTCTTTCAGAGGGCAACGTCAGATACATCCATGAAAACACCCCACGTTCCAATTCTTAAGTACCCCAGAACTGTTGTTTTGTTTTTTGAGCTTAATTACGTTAAAGGTTGTAAAGAGCTCTTTCAGCTGTGGGTGGAAGACGCAATAGAAGGTGAAATAATTCTATTTTTCAAGTGTGGAGTGCAAGCGAATCCAATTACAAAGCAGAAGATTCAGCTGTGACTTAGTCATTATGAAACTCTATTGCAAATGCAGACGAGGGTACTCATCAGCGTTGTGGTGAAAGCATGAAACACCCCAAGAAACAAAACGGGGAACCACTCCAATCATACAAAGGAAAAACCTAACAAGAATCTAATAAAATAACATAATCGCAGCAGCAAAATGACTGAGGTGTTTCATAGGCGAATGTAATGCTAAAACCACCCTTCCACAGCCTCAAGAAAAACCGTGCACTGCAGCAATGATGAGAACTTGATGCAGTGTATTTTCCGAAGCGCAAAGAGCCAAGAATAATATAACATCACCAAGCAGACTTCAAAGCCCAGTTCCTCCACTCACTCTTTGCTCCTGTGCATCCCTCCGATGCCAAAGCACACACGGATCGCAGGGCTCTGCTCAGCAGCTGCTCAGGATGTTTGACAGATTTCCCAAACTCTTACAGCACTTGTAAAAGAAGTTTCCAATAGAAGCAGCGCTTTGACCGTAGCATTTGCAAGAACCTAAGATAAAAACAAAAAAGAGGCTTGTTTATTGATTGACTGACAGAATTTGCATTTATTTCCTGGAAAAATGCATCACTGTAATTGTGCAGAATCTTTTCCTGTGGGACTGCAGATGTTTGCAGAAGCACACGGAAAGACTTACTGCTCTAGAAGGGAGTAAAATCATTTTGGGAACCATCTACAGATAACGACAACAAGGACTTGTTAATTCAATGCATTAATTACCTTACTCTATGAACTATCATAAGCTGGCAAAACTGAAAGCACCCAATTTTAAGGGCTACTGTATTTTCAATGCCAATAAATTCATACTTCATCTACAAAGACTTCTTAAGAAGCGAGAACACTTGGTATCAGACTGTGTAAGAGGCAGAATAAAGATTTACAAACAAATCTGAAAAACAAAACATTCAGGAGTGTTAGCTGAAATCCTCACAACTACTCTGCTAGTCATGTAAGTAACAAATTTTCCCGAGGTTTAATGGTGCGCTTCTGCTCTTGCACAGTGTGGGACACGGAGTGCTGGAGAAAGGGTGGGTGGAAGTGCCCCTGCAGAAGACACCGCAGAGCTCCAGGCTGCTCCCTGGCCGGCGGCAGCCAGGATTTTGGAGTGAGATCACCAGCGGGAGCTCTGCAGACACACAAGTACACAGGTTTTAATTTGCAGAGTTTTAACGAAGCCTGAAACCTAAAGCAGATATGAGTCAAGATCATAAATTTCCATCTGGGTTGTTATTATTATTATTTATAATTTATTGAGTTTTAGAAGTGTGTCTGAAACTGTACGGAAAAGAAAAGCGATAGGAGCCCTGACCTAAAAAGCGTACTGTGAGCACTTCTGGAGCCAGCTGGTTGTTTTGCTAGCTCCTGTGGCTGCCTAGTGAATTAGGGCTGAATTCACAACTGGTAGCAAATCTCAAAACCAGGTGACTGCCATACAGTTTGGATGAACAAAACATTCACCCTCCTCATCCCCATCACCCACCCCACATATCCCATTTCACTGCCCACTCAGATAGTTGGATGGGAAGTGGTTTCCATTAGTCTCAAGCTTTTTTTTTTTTTTTTTTTCCCCACTTTTTTTAAACAAAGAT
>VYXH01011731.1:272572-302711 GCA_013397275.1 Burhinus bistriatus | reverse complement strand
TCTAAGGTTTTTTTTTTTTTTTTTCTCCCCAGTTTAATGAAAGGTAGCATCAAAAACTCATTCTCACCCACAAATGCCACATGTAGCCAGCAGCATGATCTGGCAAGGATACTGGAGATTAGTTGTGCTCCCTACAAGGCAGCATTTCCAAATATTCCAGTAAGACCATTAAGGTCAGATCAGTCCCTATGTTCCCTGACAACAAAATTGGGGCAAGGAAGACTGAACTTGGCTATCGTTTTGCTTGTTGTTGGTTGCTTTGCCCATTTTCATAGGGGTTTATAACTTGGCCATAATCTTGTGAGCTCCGGGTTGCATGTAAAAGGTTGAAGGCAGAAAGCATGTTTGCTAACCAGAAGTTCACCCCAAAAAGATTTATTTTAATATTAAAGCCAGTGATAAAAAAAGTAAAAGGCTAGAAATAATAGAAGCCATACGAGCTGAAGCAAAGAACAGGGTACTTGAAGGTACCCTGATGTTCTGTGCTCCAGAGTTTTCCTATCAGCTCTGCCACTGGCGTACTTTATTCATCGGTTTCCCCCAGCTGTAAAACAGAGAAAGTGGTACTCATGCTATGAAACTGTACTGTATTTAATAGGTTACTGTTTTTAAAATGCTTTAAACAAGTAAATCATATACATACACCACTGAGGCAGTTTCAGTTTTAAATAGACAACAACTGATATGTGTTTAATGCATGACAATTTATATTGGCATTTTAGAAAAACCCAACCACTGAAGGCATCAAGCCTTGGAAAATAACTAAAAGCTTATAGCATGAACCCATGTTATTAGGAATAAGCATTTGGCCTTTGCGACATTGTTAAAATACATTTTCTTTGAGATCAGATAGTTTTATCAAGTACAAAACATAGTTGTGTGGCTAAAATGCATGTAGCTCCTTTAGCTTGCTCAGACAAATGACCATCCACATCCTGTTTGCAGCTACTGCTTCTGAAGGACCTGCTCAAGTGCTAAAATATTTTCCATTCACATCAAGAGGGCAATAGAAGAGGATCAGCTTCAGACAAGATGTTTTTGAACTTTAGAACATGCCTCCAAAAAACACGGTACCTATGATCGCCCTTTCCTATGACCGGGACCACAAGATGCAACACTAGCTGTCCTCACCCAGTGACCCTGTTCTTTCCATGCTGTCTGTAATCTCCTCCTCTTAACCCTCAAATCTCACAACAGCCGTAACCTTGCTCTCAGTCCAACAAATAACTCCAAGTGATCCCAGGGCTTTTCTCACACTTGTCCTTTACGATCTTTTGTTTTCTTTAGGCACTTTGGAGTTGATAACTTGTAGCTTTCTGTTACTTAAATAACCCACGGGTGTTCAACTTCTCAATTTTTTAAAACTAACGTCTTCTGCAGCATGTTTTTGATCAGATTCCTTCAGCAACTACACATTAGTGCTTTGTGTTTAGATAAATAATGACTTTACTTCAAATAGAAAATTCAATCAGATCCAAACCCTGGTATACTTGAGATACAACTTGCCCTAAAATTAATTATCTACACATGTCCAGCTGGAATTTTACTTTTTTTCACACAGAATGTTTAAGCATAATAGACACTATAACAATTATTTAGACCACAGACTGGAATGGCTTGGATAGAACAATGAGAATCTTTTAAAAAACATGTTTTTAAAGATAAAGCCAACTAGCTTTTCGGCTTCAAATTTAGGTTTTGCAATAAAAGACATTCTACAAACCATTATACCATTGGAAATGCTTTAAAGAAATAAATTGAATTTAGAAAGTTCATAGTTATTTTTGTGAAGGGAAATGTGGTGGGGAGCTTGGATGCAAGATCGCACGACATCATAAGTCTTGGAATACTTGGAATTCTTGAAAGACAGTGGAATTTCCAGAAGACTAAAAGAAAGCGGATGGTGTGCCAGTTTTCTAAAAAGGGTAAGTTGGACAGCCTGGCCAAATACAGCCTGGTCAGCCTCGCTTCCTAGACAAGAAAGTGTAGTGATAATAGCAAGGACAGGGATTCAACCCATGCAGCTCAATTAAAGAGTGTTTATACTTAATCCATGTCAATACAGGTTTACAGAAAACTATTCTGGCTGAACTTCAGCAAGAGCTGTTCACTGAGAAGCCAGAAAGACACAAAATCAACATGGTAGGTATTAAGAGGATTTAAAATTAACTAAATGACAGTTCTCTGCATTTAAACGGGGAGCCAGAAATACACTTGCCTACTGATAATCACAAACTGATTTTGAGAGTACATTAAAATATTTTATTGGTGACTGGGAAGAAATGTAAAATCAATATTGACCAAGGATGACTGTAAAAACCGGTGTGGGAGCAGAAAGTGGAAAGAGCTTGGTCACTGACAAAGAGTGATGTGGAGCACGTGGTAAGCTGGCCAACAATATCGGCTTCAGTATAGTCAAATATAATTTCATATGTTTAGCCTACAGCCTTACTGCAGGGGCTTTCATCTGCTTGACAGCGACTCCAAATCCTTTTGAGGGATTGCAGTGGATAAGCAGTTAAACAAGAACTCCCAAATGCAACAGCACAACCAAATGCGGAATATCCAGTATGGAAAGTGTGGTTACATCGTCTCTGGGTATGCGGTGCAGCTGCTACCCCAACACTGTTACAGATTTGGTATCGACAAATTCTGACTTGATCTTATTCAGTTTGGGTCAGGATTAATAACTAAATATGTTCTGGGTAAAGGTGTCTTGGAGCTGCACTGGTTTAACTTATTAAGCAGAGGATTCTGTGCTAACTTCCTAAGTACCTAAGCAAAGAAGAGAAATCTAAGACGAGAAAGATTTCAGTCTAGAGACAAGAATGCTTTCAAGTCTAGTGCGTAAAAGGTACACAAATACAGACTAGGAGTTAAGGAGCAAATTTAAATGCTCTGGTTACCAACTGTTGGAATAAGTGAAGACAGACTGTGATGAATCAGTGGAAATTGAAAGATCAGGATTCTTCTAGTTCAACAGGGATTAATCCCTGTGATCCGTAACAGTTCTACATGACCACAGCAGTCCGCTTTTGGCTATAATGTTTATGATCTATAAACCAGCGGAACATACCACCTTCCCAAAATTAACGAATGGGAGAAATGCACAATCTAGCCACATCAGAGAAGCAGGGTAAACAGAGCATAGGCATCAAGGTTGGCAGGGTTATATTGTGTTTATTAATATGTAGCCTGGTTTGTGCCTCACTGTGTCTACATGGCACTGTTCTGTGCCACCCGGGCATCTCCTATAGGAGGATCAAACAAACCCAGTCCGATCAGGTTTGTTTGTTAACCTTTGAGCAAAATATAATTCGGTATTACTTTCAAGAGAAAATAACATTGCATGATTTAAATATTCAGATTTTAATAATGCAGAATGTTTTTATTACTAACACATGCAAAGAAAATATTGCAATGTGAAGTTTGCGTGAATATCACATGCTTTTATAAACAGTGATAGAAGTTCATATTTGTATTCATTCTTGTCTGTAGAACAAATCTTCTATGACCTTTCTAGGATGCAGACTATTTTAGATTAATTTTTTAAAAACTCATAGTTACCTAACAGCTTTGAGTTGGTATGAAGGCGCGTGATGCAGAACGTGGACTTTATAAATCTTTATAAAAGATCAAAAGACAAGAGGAAAGCAGCCAGCATCAAACAGGCACACACATAATAACAAATAACAAGGATAAAACTTTTGTGACCAATACTAACCCAAGGGCTTGGATGTTGAACTCTTAGTCTGAGTGCCCAGAAAGGATGGAGTGAGGACCCTAACTTGGAATTTCCTGGCTGTCGTCAATTCTGTCACAACCATAACATGTTTCAACATGTTTTCAGCTTTTAAATTTTTTCCCTCCTCTTTAATATAGTCTAAACTAGACATAAAATGGAAAAAACGTACTGTTTCCACTGAGCACTGATGCCTTTGACATCTGCTTCCAAGTGTTATTCATCACCGCACAGTGTAACAATCTGAGAGCAAGTACAATGTACCTTTTGGAAAAAGTGAGTCTCTGTGATTGCTTCTCATAACAAAACCTGCCCTTTCCCCCAGTAATTAAAGCTCTATGTACGTTCATAAAAGAAAAGTACAACAGCCCACCTACATGTCCTAGCAAGCAGCAGCATTTGCACTGTTTATTTTTAGGGTCAAACAGCCCACCTCACAGACCGCAAAAGGGATGTCCCATACTCCCTTTTTTCACACATAGTTTCCAATCCTTTTTTTTTTTTAAAATCTACTCCCATCCCACAGTGGCATAATTTTACACTCATGACAAATTTTAAGCACAGAGCAAGGAATTTCTGAATTTCTGAAAGGACAACGGTCCTGATGAGCTTCTATGTCATGGAGTGGGCTAAACCAGATGGCCTTGGGAAACCCACTTGATGTTTCTGCAACAGGCAGCACCAGGGTTGCAAACACCCCAGAAGACAGAATGCAAATTCAACATCAATATGTTGGAAAAATGATCCAAAATCAATGCATGAAATTCAACAGTTCACAGTGATGCCTGCAGGAGGGAATAAATTCATGTGTATACCTGCAAAATGTGCTAGGATGCTAGTGATCATAAAATTACCACGATTCAAAGGCATGATTGCAAACAACACACCCTAGAGTGGGATTGACTTTGGCAGTGTCATATGTATGACATGGAAGGTCGTTATTCTGCTCTATTTTGCACTGGTGAATCTTCAGCTGGGAGCCAGAGTCCGGTTTTAAGTCACTGTACTCAAAGAGAGATAAATCTCAAAGAGAAGAGAAGTCAGAGGACAGCCAAAAGATGACTCAAGAAAAAAAATAAACAAGGCATATCTCTTTAGAAAAAAAGAAGAGAGGGCACAGATGAAAATAGTTCTGTAATATACAGAAGACCGTCCACTATCTGTACAATAAGAGACTACCGGTTTAACTTGCATTGAAAACAATTTAGATTGGGTGTCACAAAAATCTTTCTGTGATATTGATAGTGAAACACTGAAACCAAATACCAAGTGAATAACCTAAAATTTCCTTTACTAGAGGTTTTTATGACCTGGTTAGATGAGCCTGGCAGGCTTCAGAAATCTCCCTTTTGGTTCTAGACTTCTATGGTTATGAGTTTGGTTTCCACATCTGTGGAACCAGGTTACCAATACATCCTTCTACAGCATCAAACTCTTTACATGGAAAGTACTCATGAAAATGCAAAAAGAAAAAATTTGTGAGCCAACTCTCACCAGCAGGTTCCCATCCAAATCAATAGCCTAACCCTCACCTCTCTTCGCTTTTTTTGTGTGTCCCTCCTCCTTTTCTTCCTTACTCTCCAGCTTTTGTCATCTTACTGATTTCCTATTTGCTTTTCTTTTTCTCTTCTCTTTCTGGCTTTGCTGCTTTTTTCCCAGCTGTGCAAATCATGAGAAGAATGGCTGTGTCACTGAGCAGAAAGAGGAGAGCATGAGACAGATGGATATTATGTGTTCCAGTCCACAAGAACTGGGGGATGATGATGATGAAGACATTTAATGGAAATGGTCAATAACAAAGAGATACAAGGGGTTATGGCTCCTTGTACATTATGAAATGTTATTCTAAATGAAATTATACCTGTAACTGGAATTCTTTAAGGTGTGTGATCTTGGTGCATGTGCATGCTTTTGCTGTAAATACACCCAATTACTCAAGGCTGGATCAGTTTTCACCCTGCATTACTTGTTGGATGTGCTTTTATCACCTCAATCATGTTCAATATGCAATGCCATCTCTCAGTTCCATTTCAGCACACTACTTTGTGGGATCCTAAGCTACAAGTTCTCAAGAGGATACCGAAGAAGAGTAGAGAAACAAATATAAATATGGAAACATCTCAAAAGCTCCACTTTCTGTGTAGCAACTGTCCCTCTGTATATTTATGTGGGTAGCTTCAAATCATAGTTTCCTAACAATCACAGTTATTTGGAGACAGAGCTCAAGGTCCTTTAAGCTTCAAATTACTCAAGGGGAGTAGCTGACTACAACAGGATTTCAGTGTCTATTCACTGAAGTCCCTTCTCTCAGTTTTCTCATCTGTAAAGCATACCTAACAGTAGAAAACATCTTTTCAGCACTTTTGGGCAATACAGATCCTGTACAAAATTTTAAAGAATATTCACCAAATGACATAACCATGCAGGTGTTCTTAACAGTCCTACTGGTACTACTGGTTACCAGCACCGATCAAGAAACTTGGTAACATTGTTTATTAGAGATTTAACTATCACAAATAATCTCTGTGGAAACACCTTGACTACAAACTCCTATGGCCATCAAAGGATTTTGTTCACAAGTTTGCTGTTAATGTAGCTGAAGAAATATGTTTGCTGCAGTTTCGTTTGCTATTGTTTTGTGATATCTCCTCATGGGTAAAAAAACCCACCCAACCAACAAAAAAAACCCCCAAACCAACAAACGAACCAAACAAAAAAACCCCAACACACCAAAAAATTGTGCACAATAGAATGGATCTAAAATGCTAGAAAAGTTTAAAGTTTTTTGACTAACTGCTAACATGTTTAGTTGGGCAATGTTCAGCTGTGCCTTTACTACGCAGCCTATATACAAGTGATGACAGTACTGACTGCAGTAACTGATTCTCCACCTTATTTTCATCAGATTTTGCAATGGAAATACACATAACAGATAAGACAGTGCCATTCCTCATTCTAAATACAGAATTATGCATAACGCTCTCCAAAGTGTGCTCTGTTCACATAGAACACTGTTCACATTGCCTGTCAAGTCTAATCCCTTAATTATAATTTGAAGTCTGTTTAACTTAACAATGAGACACGGTTCCACACAGTGACATCTGCATTCAGGTCTCTTCAGGGTACCGCCGCAATTCCAAGCTTCAGTCTAGTCTAATTGTCCAGCCATCATTTAATATGTTAAAATTTAAAATGACTGTGTCCCCTACGTATTAGGGAGTCTTCTTGAATGGCTAATGTTAAAATGATTTTAAATTTCTCTTCTCCGTATGTTTGCTAAACACGGCTGGAAACCAAACCTTCATGGGAAGTCCATCCTCGGCACTAAGGGTTCTGAAGTCTCATCTTGGCATGCACAACGGGAAGAACAGACATTGAGTGCACGCCTTGGACCTTTGATATTTAACCATATCTTTTTAACCAAGGAAACCCAGGTTGCACTTGGTCACAAATGAAATAAATTGAGGAATGGAAACCAGACTAGTGTCCAGAATCTGAAACTTAACAAATGAAAGAAGCATTGAAAAGGCCACTAATGCACCTGCCTTATACAATGCAGTTAAGCAGAAGAGAAACTTATCCAAAAACATGCTATAAATCTAGTAGATAATGCCCTTTTTCTTCCAACTATTTTTACTTATAAGCATCTTTTATCCTGAAGGTAGACTTGAAAAAAACCACTTGATTTGACTTTTTTCTCCATCTGTTCAGTTTTAGATAAGGTCACGTTAGATGTATGAGTGGATCCGTTCTTAGCAACTCGGGCTTCTGTCTGTGGTGAGTAATAGTAATAATTCAGAGTTTTTATGTTTTGCCTAGATAAATTTGAAATAACCTGCAGCTGGATTTGCCTGCTGCAGATATAGGTCCATCATGGCTCCATCAAGAAGTGCTTCAGCAAGGAGGTGTGTATAGCTAATACTATTCCCCCTTTGAAATCTCCTCAGTGTTTCCATACAAACTGAATTGTCCTTTGTTGAATGCAGGCAATTAAGGATGATTCATATAAAAAAGCAAGACCTGACTCTGCACAATTACATTCTCCCTTTAAGATAATACATACTTGCCTATTAGTTCTGAAGGGGTAAATGACAGGAAAATTAAACTAAGGTTACAGCAGTGATGTTTGTCATTGATTTTTAGTCTCTGCACAGAATTGTCATTCAATTCATCACATGAAGTCTTTGGCTTCATGTATTTGACAGCAAAAACAGAGAAGTGTGGGAATAAACGTGGATCTCCTTTGTCATATGTAGCACACTGCAATCAATGAAGTTCTAGGTAAAGAATTTTTATTTTTTTTTTAAATACCAAGTATCAGAAACAAGTGATGGCACTTACCACTGGTAATTTAGTAGGTATTAACTTGCTGATGTGTACAGCAGTAAAATGCATTTGGACAATTTCTGTGACTAGTCATAAGTCAAAAAACAAAGTCTGTGAACAGCTAGCTGCTATGATTTCTCATTGATCTCGTATAGGACACTCACATGCATTGTGCTGCCAAGATCTGAATGGAGATCGTAGCCAAGGGCTACAGAAATCCAAAAAGTTATGCTCAATGTCACTCTTTTGAAAGAATCTGGGCTCTGACCTGGGGTCCAAATTAACTTCAGCCTACTCTTTACAAAGTGCTGACATGGAGACATTACTTAGTTCTTGTACAGCAAGGGTGACTTGTATGGATCATTTAGGACTGTCAAAACAGACCGTTCTGTGACTAAGGACTTGCTCCACCTCAGCTGTGCTTGCAGTATCACATTCTTGAGGAAGAAACCACGAGCCTATTGCTTATACATTCGGGGAGCACGTCAATTTAAAATCCTCTAACACAGAAATAATGTTCTTTTCAAGAAGAAAATATTTCCTTGAAATATTACAAGAAAAAAATAAAAGAAAAGTGTTGTAACAAAATAATTTTAGTTGCAGTCTGTAGTAAACACACTGGTCACACAAAGGAACACCAACTGGCTACGCCAGTGCTCCTTTTACAGATTCATTTTCCTTTGCATTAATTTTGAAATTAAACAGTTCACTTATCCATATTTGGTCTTCACCCAGGAATAACGACCCCCTGTGCTGGTAAATCCAAGTATATTCCATTAGTTCTGATGCTATTGTAAAAGCTACTGACAGAGTGACTAAATTCAGAACAAGATGTAGGGAACGGACAGATACTTAAGAGCAAATATTAGAGTCAACACTGAAAACTTTTACACTTGTTAAAAGGCAGAAAAAGGATAATTTAATTGTTTGCAGTTTGTCTACGAGAGGAAACTAGCTGTAAAGAAATGGCTTAACATCTACAAACGTGTCTTTCAAAAGACGAGGCACTGCCGTCACTATTCCCTGGAAGATGGTCGGTGCTCAGTGGCAGAAACCGCAATGCACCGGTAGGAAGCTGTTCTCCCCTCCCATGGCAAACGCGCGAGTCTCCTGCTAACAGTTTCCAGGCAAAGGCATAGGACCAAAGGCTCATTTTGAAGTATAGATAGAGTATTTTTGCTTTAAGAACTTATCAGATTTTAGTATAAGAAAGAAGGTGCTTGGCAAAGTGAGTAGAAGTGGCACTGCATGGAACAGCCTGGGAATTAGCATGTTTTCTTTACTGAGTGTTAGCAAAAGTTTTGCATCTAAAAACTCCTCCTTTCTGCTGAACCCAAATAACTAACTATGGCCCAGGGCACGTTTCAGGGAGTAGGGGAAAAATTACAATAAATAAATAAAAAAATCTCCCCGTTCAGGTGCAAAGGAGAAAAGCTGCAGTCTCTCACGCGCGGTTTGGATGCAGCAGCCCTATCTGCTCTCACCTCCTCTGTGGGACCCAGCAATAACGATACCACGAACAAACCCATCAGCACCATGACAACCTCCCTTCAGCTGGTCCCCATCATGCCAGTACCTTATACTCTTTAAAGCAGCAGCACAAAGTTGGAGTCTGGTACCAAGTTAACTTTTGGAATGAAACACAAATGACGTGGCATAAAACACACAAAAGAAACGTTTTCCTTCTGAAGACTGAAGTTCTAAGAAAAGTCATACCTAGCTCTTTGCTGGATGTCGTGATCTCACAGGCCTCAAATTACTCCTGAGAGAAGGTCATTGTTCCTGTTGGAGTCATGTATCTCCCAGGCAAATGACAAAGTTGGGAACAGGACTAAAACTTCCTGACTCTCATCCAGCAGTCTAACGTACGGACAGTCTGCCTTGGATATAGTCTGTTCTGTCAGAGACAGAGGGGAACAGCAATTATCAAATGCCACAAAGTAAAATAAAGATAAGAGTCTTGGGAAAGGGAGTCAGGGCAGAACGTAGCAGCAATGCTTTGGTCCTTCTTCTGAACAGAAGGTAAAGAAGTCAAAAGTCTGCATCTCGGAAGGAAAAAAAAAAGGCTATCTATTTCAGCCCAGCTATTATGGTGCAGGTTGGGAGAGGCAGGAACTTGGCATCATTCCTTGGAAGAAATATCAAATCACTGTCACCTCTCCCTGATGAAAAAGTAGTTACACTAATGTTTACACTGGCATTTTTAATTCTAGCACAGTTATTCTTCAAGAAAAATTCCTTTATTTCAAAGTTTATAATTCAGCTGTAAACATAAACTACAAATGTAACTACAAAATGAAGATTCACATGCTATCTAATCATAAAATTAGTTTAATTTATTTTTGGTATGAGAAAAATACTTATTTTTCCAATCTTTTCATGTGGCTTTTTTTTTCTTCCTTCGGTGCTTTTTTTCTCCCCACTTTTTCTTTCGGACTATTTTTATTTCCTGAAGATAGATTACTAAAGCATTTGTGATCCACTTTTACCCCCATAAACTTGAGTGAGAACCACATCAAACCCAACAACGTTTTCCTTCAGAAAAGAACAGCAGCCCACTGAAGCCGCGTGTCCTACTTGCAACTGAAAATACTCTATGCATTAGAGAAAAAAGGCAAATTATAAAAACATTAATTCCAACTTCCATATATTCATAGTAAACTCTCCTCCTGTGATAGCGGTATGTGGTGAAAAGAAGAGAAAAAGGTCTTTTCAGCCCTGGTTGAAGTAACTACCTCCCTTCAGATATAGCTTATAAACCAGATCACAATGTTAGCCAGCTCCACTGTCTTTGTGATATTAACAGTAGTGATGCTTATTAACACTTTTTTTCCATCAAATGCAAGATAACAGAGCTTAATGATAACTCGACATGCTAACAAAAAAAGTGGGGTGGGGGGATATAAATGTAGATTAACACTGAATGCTAGCATGTAAATAAGTAGATAATTTCAGGAGAGATCAGGTCCAAAAAGCAGTGGTGAAGGGGGACCTAACAAACATAGGCAACAGATATAGTAAGGCTACCAATGAACCATAGTAAGAGTGACATAATGAAGATGTCTGCTTTAACAGAGGAATCTTCTTTCAAGGAAAAACTGCTGGAGAAATACCTTTCAGAATGCTCCACTGTTAAACCATATATCAAATATTGCCCCTGATCCCAAACCAAGAGCGTATTTTGTCAAATCAGTCAACAGCCTTTGGGATGTGTCATATTTGAACACAGTTTTCTCATAGCGGTTCCCTTCCTAAAGAAGAGAGCAATTCTGGGAGAAAACCAACCTGCTAAGAAATACAGAGGAGCAGTTCTGCTAGTGAGTACTGCAGTCAGAGCACCATATGAAATCAGTTTAGTCATCTTGATAGCTTCTGCCCTTCAGAGCCATGACGTCTGTGAAAAGGAAAAACAGCAGGAATAGTTCTTGACTAAAAGAAAGAAAAAATCCACAGAAACACAAGGCTTTGGTAATTTTGCCGACTTTGATACTAGGGAGCCTGTTACACCTGCACACATGTCAGGCAGAAGAGGTCAATGATTGAAGCATTTCTGCTGGATTTATTCACTTTGAAGAGGACAATTTGCCAGACTAGCTGGTTGATGTGATGTTGGTTTTCCTCCCAGAAGATCCAGGCTGTTGATGGTGGAGTTAACTGAACTCAAACACAGCTCCACATTAAATCCTCCAAACAAGAAATTTCTGTGGCTTGAAATGCCACTTGGCACACATGTATTCATCATACCCTGTGCAAGTCTTCAAAGGTCAAAATTCCCCTCTAGCTATGGTCAAAGAGTATACAGACATTTGCTAGAAACAATTTTATTTTGCTTACTAATTCAGATGTTTTGTTGTTTTTGTTATCCTTAAGATACCCACCCCTATTGCATAGTTTAAATTACATAGATTAGTGATATGGGCCAATACTTCCTAATGGATATAGCACAGATCTAATCATAGTCTTCGTTTCTCTACTAAGACAAAGTGAACATAATTTTTCACTGTGTTCTGGACTATTAAGTTCCCATTAAAGCACAGCTGGATGAAAATGAAAACTTTCTTCATGTTGGCTTTTAATGGAAATTTAACATTACATTTATGCACAGACTTAGTATATAGTCTACATAAAATGGAGCTAACACCTAGATGTGAAGCTCAAACAACTCTATCTGCACAATTTTTGATAGGTGTTTATCCCAACTGTATTTTGCAACTTACAATGACAGAGATTATCCTTAAGTAACCTATTCCAGTGAATAACTATCAACATTTTAGAAAGTCTTAAAAATTTCTAAATTGGGAATTCTCTTACCTGTTGTTTCTTGTTCCGTTTGTTTGCTTAGAGCAGTACATTGACTGCCTTCCCCATATAAACATTTACGCTGGTATTGTCTCCCCTCAGCCATCACTTCTCTAGACTAGACATCCCACAATACTTCAGTAGTTCCTCATCAGTCACTAACTTCCAGATTTCTAATCTGTATTCTTTTCAGGACTCTAGCTGGTCCCTATTTTTTGTGGTAGATCTCTCTCAAATATTGAGACAGTACTCTATCGAAGATCAACATCAAATACAGCAGTGAAATATCTTGCATGTGTATTAGATGACTCTCCTGTTGATAAATCCCCAGTTTAACGTGCTCCTTTCTTGCAATAGGCTGAGGATCATTTGATTTGCACAAATTAGTGCCTACTACCATTTTTTCTGTCTTTGCTTCTTGCTTTGTCAGCAAACTGCAAGCTCTCCATCAGTCACTGTCTTCCTTAAATTTGCTGCTCATGGAAGCGAGCTATTCAAATTAATAAAATCCTGAGGTTTTGAGCTCTACTGTCTTAAGGTCTACTTTCTTATTCTTCTATCTATCATAAAATCTCCTCACAATAACCCTTTTCTTCTCTCCATCTTCAAATGCTCTGTCAGTTCTTCCTAACGTGTCACAGTCAAATCAAGAAGTGCAAATCAACCTCTAAGATTCAAGCCCGCACAAGTACTAACCATTTTGCTTGTTGCTCACAAATGGCCATATTCAGCCACTCCCTGCTTTAGTGGTTAAAGCCTCAATGGGCTGCCTCCCTGCTGTCCCCCTTCCTCCCCTTTTGTCATCTTCAGCTAATGTACCTGCCTCTGATCTAGATCTCGGAGCGAGTTAGGTCTGTACCTCTTGATACACCAACGTTGACTTCAACATCTGCCAGATTCAGAAGTAGCTTAAGCCAAGCAGCTACCTGAAGTCATTCTCTACCTCCAGCAGTCCAGAAGAGCTGCCCAGCTAGTCACCCATTCTCCAAACTGCACCTGCTTTTCACTCTTGAGTATGGTATCAAAAAGAGCACTAGGACCAAACCTGACCATCACACCTCATCCCCACAGTCCCAATCCCATGTAGCAGGTCTCCAGAGACCAAATCCAAAACAGGCGTAAATTTTTCATGCAGCTAATGGTAATTCTGCTAGTCCCTTATTCATGGCTCCAAAACGGTGCTCCATAAACCACAAGTGCACCAAAAAAGACTTTAGGATGTTTGTGAACTATGATGCCAAGAACTGAGTTTCTTTGCTTTTGAAAAAAACTGCGAAATTAAGAACAGGAGAACTACTTTCTGAACAGTGTTGTTCTGTCTTTGGCGGGGGGAGGATGACACAAAAAGAATTTCACTGTTCCTTTGCCTAGCTACACAGTGTGAGCATTATTGTATTTCTGTCCCCTTCCCCTGGAGCAGACACAGCAACATCCTGAGGTGCAAAAAAGGAAAACTGAGCGTGTCGTTTCAGCTGCACCTATCCACTGCTGCTAGATACCAAAAAATCCTCTGTTGAGAGAGAGAGAAGAGAAGTAGAGGTTCTGTTTGGCACAGTATTAGAGGGATAAACAAAAGGCAAAACATCCCAAAGTGCAGCTGAGCAGCTCTTTTAAACTCACGGTGTAGCCATTTAATCAGAAAACAGCTGGGGTGGAAAAACTGATATTTCTTGGCAGTCTGTGTTACATTTTCTTCTCACTGGTGAAAAGTATGATCCCAAGGGTTTATAATTAGGCAATAATTAATCAGGCATACAAGCACCTCAGCTAATGACACAAAGCTTCAACATCTCTGAACATTCCTTCACTTCTTTCTGCTTTTTCCAAAGTACACTGTGAAACATCAAACTCCAAAGTCAAAGACCGAGAGGCTGCCAGGTGGGACGAGGAAGTTCATAGCACCAGTCAACAATAACATTGAAACATGTGAGCATTTCTGCTCTACAGCTAATCCCGGAGGGGAAGATCCACACACATACTATGGCTTAGTAAGATTTTGCAGTTTGAAGGAGGATATGACAAGGACACATACAAAGAGAGGCGCTCCAGTGACTAAGTTTGAGTCCAGATTCAATTGGGACATCTTACTTCAAGATTTGATTTAGTCTGCCATGAAGGGAGAGCAACCTGCACAGTCTGGACCTGAATCTTTCCAGAGACCAAAAGGGCCCAGAAGTTGATTTTTAGTTACAGCTCTTGGAATGAGCCACAGTACATTGCATTGTGCTTGCATCAAGAGAGAAAGTTCAAAAGCTAAATGGCAGTAATGGCTTTTCTGTAGTTGTTTCTTCCATCCCATTTTCAGTACTTTCTCAACGCTCAAAAGACCACCACAAAGGTAATTGTTGACACTGCCCACACTTCATCACCCTGCATAAAAGAAATACTTTCTTTCAAGCTTGCACCAGTAAAAAATACGCCTGTCAAATCAGCTCCACAGTACAAAACAGGGTGAAGGGACAGACCGCAACTGTCATTGAAGATAATGACAAAAGATCAAAAAAGGAAAATTCATCTTTTGACTTAAAGGATAACTGTTGCTTGGGATGACAAAATATTCAAACTATTCAAAAACCCTTCTCCCTTTGCTGCCATAGTACGTCCATTCCACTTAGAGCTGTGGCAGATGGAACTCTTTTGTAACATTGTCTTTCCTACCTTTTTTTATAACATTTTCATGTTACCTTTCACAAGAGAGAGACCCACAGACAGAGGAGGAGAGTGCCGATGGGATCAAAACCTCCATGGCTGTGCCGTACAGGTCATTGCCATTACCTCCACCTTCCATTGATCGGCAGTGAAAACGACCCGGCACGATGGGAATGGGCAGGCTGAGAGCCAGAGAGGCGGCCTAGGGTTAGCCTGCTTTCAAATATAAAGTCAAGAAGGACGCTTTGAAGATCTTTTTTTAGCAATTGCTGTTTCTAACAATTAAATGGCTTTTGCCACCTCTCAGAAGTTTTGGTGATCTCTTCTGGTGACAGGCAGGTGCCCTTTGATTTGCTTATAATTTTGGTGCTTTATGTTAGGGGCTGAGGACAGGTAGCCTGAGAAAAACAAATTTCATTCTTGAGTCCTTAGGAGATTTGAAATCACAGAAAGACGGATAATGATTTGGATTTCAACCTTTGCAAGGGAATTCTGTATTGCCATTTGCATCCCAAGAGAAGGAGCTGGGAAACAGAAGTGAGAGAGATTGTGCTTGCTGTCAGCTAACTCTGTTTGCTGACTCCAACACAGCCTGCAAGCAGGCTCTGAAATTAGTTGGCATCCAGCAAAAATGGTTTCAGATTTCCCTACCTTGCTGGCAGTTTATCATTGAAATGTTGACAATTACAGACCTTCATCCACAAGCTTTCCGTCTGTAACCACTCATTCTTAATAATCAACTCTAATGCTGGTGTGTTCTCACTCCTTCATTGACAGTAATAAGAAAGGAGAGCACGGTCAGCACAGCTGTCCCTGGTCCATGCCAGATGCCAGCGCAAAGGCAGTAGGAGAGACATCCCAGTGAAAGCTGTGACTACAAAAACCATTTAATGAAAAATCTTTTGGCTCGTGTTCATGCGATAAGTACCATCCAGCAAAGCGCACTGGAAGACGTCTCTGGAGGCAGAAATACCTACTGTAAAACCCTGGACCTACGGAACAGGTCCAGCATAGGGCACTGATAACCAGCTGCCCTTTTCGGCCTCTTGGACTATCGTGTTTCAACCCAGACACAGAAATATCAGCTGTTGGGATCGTCAGCTAAAACTAAGATCTTCAAAAATGAAACTCTTCCTTTATCTACAGGTGTCACAGAGCAATTCAGCCAAAACAAAGGAGATTAGGCAAGATTTCTTGTAATGCCTTGACAACCCCCCTCCCAAGTCAAATAAACACACCACACTATTTCCTCACTAGTAGTGCCTTTAGCAAGAAAACGTGTGTAACACACAAAGCTGTACACAGACTGCATTAGAAACAATTGCTACAGAATATTTAAAGAAAATGCCTTCATCTTTATCCAAGCTTGGTGGCGTAAGAATACCTTTGCTAAAATTCAGATTGTCTTTGTCAAAACAGATACAAAAATTCCAGTTCCATGCAGTCAAAACCCAGCACACTACTTGCTTCACGTTGCTGAAACGTTACGAACTGCAGAGGCACATGAAGTGCCTTTGCATTTACCATGAGTGAGCGCAAACTTGCAATAACCATACTTCCAAACAAGTAGATGACTAGTTTGACTGGTGTCAAAATCTTGTTTTTATACCAAGCATTTCATTCCAACACTCACAAATGACTACGGTGCCACTGAAACAGAACCACTTTTGTGGCAGACAGTGGCAACTAAAAACACATCATACAATGGCTGAGGGAAATAAAATGTTGGCAAAGATAATGTTGTCAAAACTCCACTTCTGTGAAAATTGCTCTGGGAACTTTCAAGTGCATTTCAAGCAAATGCAAGTATTTTCAAGTTATGTAGTTTCAACTACATAAAGCAGAGACAAGACCTCAAGATTATATTTTCAATTTTCTTCTTCACTCCTCATCCTAGCAAATCACTCTTTCCTTCGAATAAACTGAATAATAGTCAATTTGTACTTCGTCTTCTCCAATTGACTGTTAGGACCAGCTGCTCTACAGAAAGCTGAGGAGGAGCTAAAAGTATTTTCTAAACATTTGCTTAACTGCAGGCAAGATTTGACCCAGAGAGAGGTGGAAATAACAAACTTGCTCCTTGTTCACTGATGTGAATATATATGGCAGGAGTGCTGAAAGTTGTGCGCAATCACCATTTTGGACCAAACTCTCACATAAGTCAACAGGAATTGCACACTCAAGTGCATACAGAAATGAAAATACAGTCTTGCCATTTGAAAATTAATCAAAGTATATAGTTTTTCCTATAACCTGAATCTGGAAAGAGATTTAGAAGCAAATAGTAAATTGGCTGAAAAATGCATCTTTAAAGGAAAGGAGGAGGGAGTGTCAGGATAACAAAATACGTTGACGTTTTATTGTGAAATGTATTTTTGCTTTGAATTTGACATAGAAAGGATTAGGTCACTTAAGAATATAGAAAAATTCATTGCAAGTTTATTGCAAAACAACTGGAGATGCCCAAGAATTCTTCAGTTCTTCTGTTCGATCATTCCACCCCCTTCACTTAGTGGAGTCAAATCCGGTTATCAAGGAGCACATCTGTGGCTAATACTTAGTGAATAATTATCCATTTAGCTAGAAAAAAACCTGCCCACAAAGCCTTTTGGAGAATACGGAAAAGAGGCATGAATACTCACCAAGTAAAAATCTTAAGATTTTCTAATGCACATTCTGTTGGAACAAGTAATGTTGAATAATTATCTCTACTTGGTCACAAAAAAGCATAAACAAAAACCAAACAGACTCCAGGAAACAAGATCACTAGTTTTCCATATGCTATATGCGTTGGTATTGTACTCGGGCTGCTTCTTTTTACAGCTGCTAACACTTTGCAGACGGCCTGTGACTTCTCACTCTGAGCTCTTGTCTTTCTGCTCTGAACTCACGGGCTCTACGGTGATTAGGCCTGAACAGGACAGCACACTATGTGCAAAAATGTTTCTTTGGGGAAACTAGTATCTGCTGAAGATATCAAATATAAACAACATTTAAAGCCATTACAATGTCCCTCTTGGAACTTCAGTGTTATCCAGTTTCACCAAGTTGCCAAGAAATGCTATTAAAATTTGGCAGAAGTGTGAAGAAGCACTATAGTGCCACGTCTTGTGTTCATGACATTTTTAGAGCGCAACGGGCCTCCTTCTGATCTTGCTTACGATGACAGAAATCCAGTAACATCAGTGGAATTCTTCCTGCTTTGCACCCATCTAAACAAGTCAAAACAGGCTTAACTTTACGCCAAAAGATATGCTTAAAGCTATTTTGCCACTTTCTAGGGTGGGATCACCCCTGCTGAAGTTCTGTTGATTACCTCGAAGAACTGTTAGAACTTGAAAACTCAAGTCCCCTAATGCAAAATGGGGTGCTACCAACAGTCTTACATGTTTGGGATTTTTCATAAAATCAAACCTATTTAAAAATTTTGGATGGCACACGTGCAGGTTAGAGCAGACACTCAGAGACCTAACAGTCATAAGAAGCATGTTTTTTGCAGGCTTTCCAATGACCAAGCTGTGGCCGAGGATTTTGACAAGAGCCCAGGTGTAAGCTAACAGCAGCAGTGAAGGTGACGGTTGTATCAGAAGTAAAAGAACTGCAAAAAACACACTTGAGAGTTGGTAATTTGCAAGGGAAAAAATACTCCTCATGATACAATATCTGCCTGGTGGTTTACTTGTATGGTGGGAGCTTAGTTAAAAGATAAATAAATTCACAGCAACAATACATATGCATTTTACTGGATTTATATAATTTTATTATTAAATTAGATAGACTTCATTAAAAATGTGAAAGAAAAATTTCTGCAAGTAATTTCTGCTGCTGAATTTCTCTGCTGTCCCTCCCAGGAGTTAATTGTTTCTTGTGACTAGTCAAACAGGAAGTAACATGTCCTATAAATATATGTATTTACATGTAAATGTTAGCCAATTGCTGAGTTTTATATAAATGAACTTCAAGTATCTTGAATATTGTTTTATTCCTTAATAAGGATTATGTTGATATGAGAACAAATCCAGACAAAATGCTCAGGAAAGGTGAAAGAGCTGTTTCAAAGGCTGAATAACGGTATGACCTCAGAAACAAAACTATGGTACATGCATCAGAAATTTAACCAGAAATAATGATTGAAAACCTGGTAAATAAAACATTAGACTATTTGCTTTCTCACCACTTTTGCTGATGGGATTATCAGTCCTCTAATATCCTCTGTCACCAGTTTCCTTCTTTATGCTTCTATTTACTTCAGTAACTTAGACAGACAAACACTGAGGATTCCTGTAGAATGTTATGAGCCAGCTGGGCACACGATCATGTGCATCAGCAGAATTAACAGCAACATCTCCGTTGGACAGAGGAATTCATAAAAGGTGTGGAAGACGATGGTGCTCATGCTTACACCTGTGTATGTTCTTAACCAGAAAACAGGGATCTACAATATAAGAATATGAAGCTTACCGTAACTCTAAACTTTGCCTACGTTGGTCATACCTGCGAGAGATCTACCACAATAACTGAGAAGCAGTATAATCCATGAGCTGAAACATCAGTTCCAAGGCCTTTCAGTAAGCATGTTTTTCTGGAATATCCCCTTAGAAATGTTTTCTTTAAGTTTGTTAAAACAAGTGAGGCCTGCCCACCCTCTTATGTCTTGTTTGATTGGTTTCTGTCCAAGTATGACATGATCCCACTCCATATGGTTTAAATTAGGGTGAGGCGCTTTGCAATGCTGTGACAAAAAAGAGTAAGTCATAACAAAGCCAACCAACTGCATTAACATGTTTAGCAAGACCACAGTTATGATTGCTTAATTCTACAGACCGGAGCCATGTGAAACACAGCCACGGATCAGATGCAGCAATGGCTCATGCAAGTTTTACCTCCCCCATCTCAGCACCATCCAGGCTATTCCTTTGCCACCACCGGTGGTGTCATTTGCCTCCCCAGTCATTTAAATGCCAATTTACGCTCAGACTTGGTAAATATCTTTGATGCTGCTTCTCAGTCAATGAAACACCAAATGGTCTGGCAAGACCCAAAGATGTTTAGGCACTTCTGGACTGTAATTACCCTCCACACTACTTCAGCTTTCATGTCCCAAGCTCTGAAATCATTAGGTAAGTTACTGAGACCTTTTACAGATGACTCCAACTTCACATAAACTGAAATTAAAAAGTGTTACAACTTTGGCAACCAGACCTTGTAGAGCGGCACAGAAATTAGGACATCCAATGAATTGAATATTGTCTCAAGACATTAGCAATTGCAGAATAATTTGAGAACTTGGTTATAACAGAAGAAAAGAAACGCTCCCCCCCTCAAGTATCCAAAGACCCCAGCTCCCCAAACGCAACAGCCATGGGCTCAATTCTCATGTAAGCCTAAGACAAACTTGAATGGTGAGGGAACAGGAATGTTCTCCAAAAGCATAACTTCTCCGAGCATGGCTTCACAGAAAACCAGAAATTCCTCCGCGATACGTACACTGTCATCCTATCAATAAAGTATCCGAGATGGACAGTAAATGGTCCTTGGATTGATTTGGGAGTCTTTATAATTGAACATAGGCTACCAGCATTTGTGCTGTGAGGGGAGCTCTCAGGAAGTTAGCTGGTGTCAGGTCCTGCCTGCGTACGACCTGTCGACTACCAACTTCCCAGGCAGCAAGGTACCTAATAAAACGAGGCCAGACTAAATAGGAGCTCTAGGCTGATCACTGGACTTGAATTTTTGTTTACTCCATTATAATACAAACTTAGCAATTGTTATTTACTATTCAGCCTACCACATTAAGGTAGCTGGTCTCTGTTGGGTATTCTTCCAAACCTGGTTCCTGTCCTGCTTGCTTTCTGCTCTAAGTGCCGGATCAAACTTCTACCAGTTTCCCTCCGTGTGTTGTTCTGTCTGCTGTACAGATTTCCTGGTTTCTTAATCTCTGGGCAACCAGTCAGAATGTTCCTGGGAAATGGCAGTTTGGTGCAAACATCAGTATCTTTGGTTCCTAGTGGTTGCTCTCCTTCCTTAGGGTCTGTGCCTCCCAGTCTTTCACCAGATGTCCTATCTTTCATTGTTGGCCCGTACAGAACATTATCGATCATCTCCATGAAACCGTACTGCAACAGCAGTGGCATTTATAGTGGTTTGAATGAGCACAACAGAGTAACTGAAAACACCATCACTAGACAGCTCAGCAACTTGTCAATAGGTTTAACCACATCACAGACCCAGAGTCTGTTTTTATACTGCCAGCAAAACTACGTGCGACTTTTCTAAGAGGCCAGATACAAACACTGGAATGGATCTTTACAGCTTGGCATTGCTGCTGCCCTCTGAGGAAGAACAGTATGATGAGGTGGGAGAACAGCACCGCAGCCTCTTTTGGTCTAATGGATAAAAAATGTAGGCAAACTATTTTTAGATGAAAGCATGAAAGCATTCTGCTTGAATTAAACTCAGAACCAACTTGAAAAAGCAAGAATAGATGCAAAAATACTTTTAGGAGAAAAATATGTTTAAAATTCTCTAAAAAGAGTTTGGAAGATGCACTTCCTTGCAGACTTACACGAAGTTTAAAAATGAACCAATAGCCACCACTCCTTAACCTCCAAACACTCGTTGAGGCTGTCCGCGCTCCCGCAGGAGTTTTGAGAATGCTTCGAATGAGCGCAGTGATGGCACAAAGCAGCATCCACGTAAATGAAGGCAGCAACCACGCATTGGCAAACTGGAGTAAATCAGTGCAAAGCAGGGATAGTCACAGCAAGAGGCTTTTCAAGAACGGTCGTTTAAAAAAGCCGATCCTCCTTTTACGTCCTTTTAATTACCCTTTGTCAACTACAGTCCTTTCTTTCTATACATATTCCTGGGCTTTATTCGGGATAAAGTTCTTAAAGCCTGAAGCTGGGCAGCAGAGCAGAGAGGGGAGGGCTGGGAGGAAGCCAGCCTGTGATTTCTCCCAAAGGTTCTAGTCCAAACCAACTGCTTGTGCCAGAGATCACCCCTCCTGCCACGTTAGCTCTGTCCCAACGCTTCAAACTGTTTCAGATCGACTTAACCTGGAGATAAAACTTCTATTTAAAGAAAAAAAAGATGCCTACGTTACACTCTGCAGAGACGAAGGCTGATGAGCAGCACGATGTGAGTTTAAAGTACTTAATAATTGTTAGGGCCATATTACTTATCCATAGTTTGTTTAAATGATGCTATTCTTGTAGCTCAGAAAATGTAACAGTGCTACTATTTCATCCCATGCAAGATTCTTCTCATGAAAAATACCCTTGCAGATGTGTTTTCAGAAGAAAAAACAGTAGCATTCTGAACATAGCAGGTTCACCTCCAGGTTATTCAAAGTTACACGAGTACTAACACCAGGCCATGCACTACCAGATCACCCAATAGCACCGTCTGATCCGATCAGGTGTGGGCACGTGATTACATTTTTCTAAAATTAGCCAGAAGCCCCAAAGTGGAGTTTATGCCAGCTTTACATGGCTTCCTGCCAGCAGCAGGGCAACAGACAATATCGGACCTAGCATAAAAGCACAGCAGTACAATAGAGAAAACCTGAGCCAGAATAAAGTCACTCAGTACGAATTTAATCTACTTAGATATTCTGAACGCATCGCAGTGAATTTATACTAGAACACTTCTTCTTATCAGGTACTAGGAATCTTCAAAACAGGCTTATTGTATTTTTAAGCTATGGCGCAAGTGCAAAGTGGAAGGGCCAAACTGATAAACATCTATTTTGGTGTTTGGCACTAGCTGGAAACAAAATACGCAGCAGGAATGGAAATGCAGCTTAGCAGAGAAAGCAATTAATAGAGAGCTATAACAAAGCAGAGCTTCCCATCACAAAGCACCGCGCCTCATATCCACAAGATTCCTGGAAAGAGGACAATCTGCTAAGCCAGAGGGAATTACACTCCATATAATGAGGCCAGTTATGCTTATTTTACACACTACTGAGTGTGTAAAATTTAGTCTGAGTTAAGAAGTGTTAGCACCAAGATAGGTTGTCTGGCAAATAAAGGGGATGCAGGAAACTCCCACTTAGGATAGGCTGCTGCAGTTAAGTCAGGGGCTGTTTCCCTTCCCTCGCCCTGGACCTTTCACTCACAACCTTATTTGCGATGGAAGAGGAGCTTCTTACACTGAGGCACCCAACATTCATTGGGAAAGTGAGAAAAATCATCCTTGTTTTTGAAACAGAAATTGTTTTTTTGACAGCTGGAATTTGATCACAGAAGTACGGGGAGACTATAATAAGAAGTGCCATTTTTTTCTTGTATTCTTCCCTAAGCACTGCCTTTTGGCCCCTAGACATAGCGTCTGACATACTGAGGTCACTCTTGCGTTCTGATGAAATATATATACACACTATATATTTAGCCCCAGGATACAAGTGACAGCATCTCTACAGGCAAGAATCTGGTTCATCTGTCATGCAGAAAGGAATACTTTTCAATTGCTTCAGTGTCGCTTAGCCACATTGTGGAGTGCTGGCTTCTTACGTGCTGGTGCTTTCATTTAAATGGAAGGCTGGTGCGTCACGATCAGGAGTTAGGTTTACAGAAAGCAGCCTCACGCAGCGAGATGGACAGAAGTAGGTTATAGGCAGGAATAACATGAAGCTCTCAACTCTGGCTGGAGAGCTCATGAAAATAGCCTGCATTTTCTTCTAGTGACTTTTGAATTAAAGTTTTGCTTTCTTTTTTCTTTCCTTAAATCTGTTTTCAATAACTATGGGGCTAAAAAATATGAAGATAATTACAGCTGTCTGTGCAAAACAGAAATGTCAGACCTCGCATTTCCCAACTGACCTTTCATCAGATGAAAATTCCCACAGCAACCTTCTCCAACCACAGAGTTGGGAATTATGAAAATTTGCAAACCAGCATTGCGTCCAATAACCTTGTTTACGTTGCAGATGTACAGGTGGGTGTTACTATGATTTACATAGGTGGAATAGCGTTACGGTAGAAAAAACGAATCAAACTTTCAAAGCTGTTCTATAAGAAAGCCTACTCTGAACAATCAGAGAATAGCCTTGCTGAGGTACTGGTTGTGAAATCTGGTATGCTGGTCTTCCGGCTGCAGGAAAATGATTGACAGAAGCTGCCAAGAAAGTCAGAGATAAAAATGAAAATGGTATATTTTTACAACATGGCTTGCCTGGCTCCTCCCATTCATTCTGAAGTGTTGCACTGAAAGTCACCTGCAAGGAGAACATCCCTAAGAAGGAACAAGGGAAAAAGTTCTCAGTAACTAACATTGTGATAGGAAAGCTGGCTTGGGTCAATAAAAACTGAGAGAAAGCCACAGAAATTCTCAGTCTAGCTGGAAGCAGCCTCGTACTGGATATCATAAAAAGCATCTTAAAAATAAATTATTTTTTTTCCCCAAAGTACTCCGTTGGCTAGATGTGCAAATATCACATAGTTCATGTGCAGAGGGAACAGAGCACAGAGGAATGTATGTATATATTTTCAGTTGGCTCAGGAAGAGATTTGGTGACTCCCCAGTTTTTATTTCATATCTGACTACAACTTATACTGCAGCCACGGGTCTATCATCCCATTTAGTTTTCCCAGGTGTATACAGGTTTCTCCTCATAAACTGCTCCAGGCAGGAATCAGACACAGCTACAGTCCCCTCTCCCTAGAGCATGTTCAACCACCCAAAGCAGCTGAGATAAGTGTCAGGTGTGGCCAGCCGTCCTTCAACACTCCCATGCTCACTCACGCATCAGGCAGCAAACCGAACTGGCTGAGCGCGGGGTTGACTGCTCACTCCAGGCTCCTAAAGGCTGCTGTAAATAGCTGGTCGTCACTCACACGGGCATGCCCCGAGGAAGCCGAGCGCTCAGCACCATCGCCCGTTTTCATATTGCTCTTATCATGCTACAGCCTGACCAGGAAGACGAGAGCAGTTTATAGGAAACTCTGAACTAGCTTCAGTCCCATAGTCATTACAATATCTGTTATTCATTGATTCTTTACGAGAGGACTGTGGCAATTACTAAGTCTTTTTCTTGTTGTAACAGATTCTCAGCTGTTATGCATTGACATAACTTTACTGATTTAAAGGCAGCTATAATGATTTACAGCTGAGCATTGGGCCCACTTTATAAGGACAATGCTTCCTGACTTCCCCTAAGAATTAGTCTTCAGATACAGAATTCTTTTTTCCTATTTACTGTATAAGAAATTAAGATCTGTTAGGTACCGTGTAACTGCAGCAGTCCAGTCTGAAGGTCTACAGACTTCCCCCACACATCCTACCTCATCCCGAAACCTGGTCTGTCCTACAGTCGCTGTTCAGCTGTAATACAGCCAGGCACTCACAGGCTCCATCACAGACAGACCGCCTTAAAATTCCAGTAACAAACGTAGGTGGGTTTGATCTTTTCATACATGGTTAGATGTTTTTGACGCTCCTAAATTTTTAACTAAAAATAGTATCCGTAAACTGGATGTGTATTGTTCCGCCTGTAAAATGCAGATGCTGCTCTCAAGAGAGTTACCGCCGCTTTTATGGAAGTGTTGGGCTTTCATTTCATCATTGGTTAGCACAGAAAGGTCAATTCATGAATTTCCCTTAAGTAGTTAAAAGACAAGATTCATTCCAACAAAATGAGCCAGATCTAAAGAGAAGCGGATCAGGTTAGATAAAGTAAGAATAAATAAAATAAGAAAGTTACTTCCTCTCACTCGCTCTAAAGGCAAGAATATGGATGAAGACAAGTGGCTTTTTTCTTCATTTTAGATTTTGCACAAGGTTATCCAGCCATTATGTTTCTAAGGGCAGCAAATTACATTTCAATTATTATTTCTTACTCTTTATTTGTATTTTCATAGCGTCTAAAGAGTATTTTCATAGCATCTAAAAAGTATTTTCATACAACACAGCAGGAAGATAAAGTAAGGTGCGTATTTGGTTTGAAAGAAATATTAAAGTATTCATTTACCATTATCAGTTTTGCCTGCCACGCTCACAAATATCCCAACAACACTTTATAATGCTTCCCAGCCTGTTTTCAGGTAAATCACAAGCCTAGGAAGATTCTGAAACCAGAATGTAAAATCCAGAATTTGAGTGAAATAACTACAGGTGCCCAAGACTGCACTTTATGTCCTTGTCTTTCTAACTGATTTTGATTAATCGCATTCCTAAAGGTAATCCACTCAAACCAAATGGAGCATTTGCCCAGATCTGTTGCCTGAAAATAACAAAACCAAAATGGAGCATTTACTTCGCCATTTAGTAATCAAACCTTCCCCTCACAATTTCTTACGGAGCAATGTAATTTCCAATGAAAAAAAAAATTCATTTTTCAAACATGGCTTTCAACAAAGTCTGGAGTTCTGGAAAGATTTTGCTGTTAAAGAAAAAGTTCTGCCAAAATGTTTTGGCTGACAGCTGAAGTTAAGCAAAAACGGGCTGGTTAATTTTTTGCAAGACTGAAAAAAATTTTAAATTCCTACCATTTTCTGACAATTGGAGTGAAAACTTCTACCATTTTACAGCAAAGGTATTTTGATAAAAGTGTCATATACCTCACGTGAGTATTCCTTGGGGAAAGTAACGACCGTGGGAGTCAGCTGATGCCCTCCTTCACGTTCAGTTATTACCCATTTTCATGCGTACGAATGTGTCATGGCTGGTTCTAAACCAAGAACACCACTTTTTCCTGTGTTATATTTTTATCCAGAAGTCTCAAAAGTGTTTACAAACTGTCTCACCCGCACAATGCTTCTCCTTCCTTATCACTGGAATGCTGAGCATGACCGGGGCTTGACTGACTCTGATAAACCCTGGATAGCAGCATACTGGTGCAAAGGAAACCAGTTCTTCTGAGGTCCTCCATCCCAGGTCTTTCAGCATAAAATGGATAAAACAGACCACTAAGGCCTTTGATTCATTTTCTTTGGTACAGGAAAACTGTAAATTCTATCTGCTCCTAGGTGAAATATTGTGGTAGATGACATGCCAGTAGGTTTTCTTAAGTCCATAAACCAGTTATGTTTAAACTAAACGTGGGCTATATTAGAAACAACCATGGCAGCAGAATAAGAATTTTAAAAAATAATGCACTTGTCCACTTGTATGCTGCTGCTTACATTAAACAAGGTACAAATCTCTTCGGAAGTATCCAAAATAAAAGGTGATAAAGGGTGGAGATAAAAACAAATAAGGGCCTTAACCTCTGAATGGGGTTCCTAAATGCCCCATCATCCTTGCCAAAAGTACAAGTCTCAATAATGACATGGCTGTGATTTATTATCGGTGTATGGCCACATTCTGAAAAAAATCCCAAGGGGTCTGTAAATTGCAGATGTAACCGCAGATTAATGCTCATAATCCCTGGTAAAAACTCTGCAATAACACTTCTATAGCCTACAGAAATTCTCCCACTAATATTCTTAATCCCTTCCCATTGGACTTTATGATACTTCTGTGATTTTCAGGCAGTCCAACAGTAACTAAACAATATTTATGATTTCACTCTGCTGGTTTTCATTTCCAGACTAGAGGGTTTTTTAAATTTTATTTTAAGTTACACCCACACACATAAATACTACCTCCTATATATCCAGGAAATGACAAAAAAAAAAAAAAGAAAAAGATAAGAAAAAAGCAGATGCCTGTGTGTCCTTTATTGCCTCTCCTACCATTGCTTACCCGTTTGGAACCTTGTATTTCTTGTCAGACACTTGAAAACAGGCCTGGGAGCATTAGTGACCTTTCACTGCCACCACTCCAGCATCACACCTTCAACTCCATACTTGCAAAGAGCGTATGGGGGGCAGGACAAATAGAAGGAAAGGCCTTCTGGTTTTTTCCCTTTTCATTACATCATACTTAGTCTTATTCTTTCTTCTGAGACTGAAAAGCTGCCAGTTTTCAAGTGTCCCTCATTAACTTTTAGAACCTAAACTCTGCTAAAGAGGAGTTATTAGTTTTTTCCTGGCACTGCCTGAAATTGCAATACCCATATAAGAGCACTAAATCCTAACAGCCACTCAAGGCAAACCAGGAAATACTGCTTAATGCGAGATGTGAAATTAAATATTTGTATACAATAGGTTCTAATGTGCAGGAATTTTAACTGTAGGTGATTATGTATGCTTTTGGAAAATCAAATGACCTGGCTGTTTTTAAATAAATAAATAAATAAAATTTTAAAAATCACATTTTAAAAGTCAAAGCATTAGAATAAATACAGCAAATAAGTAACATTTCTGTACTGCTTAAAGGAGAGGATTTGCTTGTACAGATAGGCAGAGGTGAGCTTCTGATTGTCCTTTGTCAACAGAACCATGATAGCCCCATGAGCCGCCCACGCCATACATTGCAATCTGCATCAAAATCATTCAAATCACACTTTATACTCTGGGCAACGGTTCTAAAACTTATGTCAGAGAACTGTGTGTCTTTCCTTCTGTCCCTATCTCTATGTGCTTTAAAACCAGGAAGAAGCAGAAAAGGCTCAGAATTCAGAAGCTGCCTTGTAGGATTGTTGTAGGCAGAGTCCCTGGGCTCAAGAGCTTTACGACTGGATAAAGCCCCAACACCCTGCCGAAAAATATGGGCTACAAGGCATCCAGGGGAAGCTGCATACTAGAGACTGGCTGAACTAAGGGGTTTACGGTATCGATGGCTGGCAAACACAGGGTTGAAAATATCTGTGGGGTGAACCCTAAATAGCAGTATAAACATACGTAAACATACACGTCACAGCTACATTCTGTTCCTCCACAAATCACTCAAGTGCTCTGCACTTCATCAGTTTGACATCCATACTCTCATACTCTATCAGGACTCTGGGATTTAATTAATAATTGTTTGGGGGGATGAAAGCGAAAGACGCCAAGTCAAATATATTTAAATCTCATTGTGACATAATGTAAGACCAAAAGATTCTAAACATTTCCACCAGAACAAACTTACTTGCTCTTCCTTTCAGAGTGGAGTTACAGCCACATAGGCTCAGACTTCTTGATATGTACATATGTGTAGTTTCAGTCTAACAAGAACATAAAAGTCCAATATGAAGTTTTGCAACCAGCTTGGTTTCAAGGTGTCCAAGTGCAATAATTTATTTAAAGTTTCCAGGAATCATGTGGATTTCAGAATTTTCACTTCAATTTTCTGTTTTCTCACAGCTCTGCTGAGCTAGAGAACAAATAAAACCAAATTTCTATTGTACAGACATTCCATCCGTAGCACAATAATGCTTTTCCTACATTTGGGGGGAAAAAAAAAAGACAAAAAAAAAAGACTGCCTTCAGGGAAACTACAACTACAGTCTGTGCTTCGTTACATCACGCTAACTCAGCTGATTTAAAGGGGATTATTCAGGATTTACACCATTGTAATGGAGCAGGGTATTAAAATTTGAATTTCCACTTTAGTCTCGATGAAACAGGATGGAGGGGAGAGCTAGAGCTAGGGTAAGGTGTCGGTTCAGTGTAATGAAACTTTCACTGGGGCTCTGCACCAGGCACTCAGCACACTGTTCATCTCTGGAATGTAAAAGATCTCACCACCATTAGCAGACCAGGAACATTGTTTTCAGTTGATGGAGGTAGGATCCGCACGCAAAGAGGAGGTGATCTTGCTCTGACTCACCAGCATGATATATACTTATTGAACAACCCTGATTTCATAATGAAACTGTATGTTTAAAGGAGAACCTGTCAGATTGGTTATATTCTGTGAATGCGATTTTTTGTTTTAGAAGCTGCAAAATAAACAGGATGTATTGCTTATTTTTATTAAATTTCATGTTATGACAAGTATTCCTTAGTACTATTTACAGGACAAACAGTAACAGTAACATAGCCAAGGAATATTTGCATAGGTTTATCTTTAGGCAACTGAACTCAGCTCTGGTACAAAGCACTGAGGATCAGTGTCCAAGCCTCAGATTTTATTTTGTCCTAGACCAGGCCAGACAGTAGATAGTCAAGTTTTACAAATGCACTTCTTTTATTCTTCTGTCTCTGCACTAAATTGATGGGTTTTAAAAGCAGAGAGAGAAAACATTAAGTACTATATACAAAGTGTTTTGAAATTGAGAAAAGTTAATTGAAAATTAACTTTTTTTTTTTTTTT
>VYXH01011731.1:253255-272540 GCA_013397275.1 Burhinus bistriatus | reverse complement strand
TTTTTTTTTTTTTTGCAGAGGCATGTATTCAATAGATCTGAAAGCTATTTGTGAGCTAAACTTCAGATGGATGCATTTACCTCTTTCTTACACTCAGGCTGTTTAACTCGTACTTTGTAAGAAACTGAATGGCAGTATTTATTTACTGGACTCATTTTCACATGACCAAAAGCACGATGAGGAGACACACCACCACTCTCAACACCCCATGTTCAGGGCTTGAGTCATACTTAAATTTTGTAACTAGAACGTAACTGAGTACAAAGATGCTGGTCTTGAGCATCAGCCAAAGATTCCTGAACTCAAGTTCTGTGATCCGGCCCATCTGAACTCATTTCACGAAGACTAAAGATTTCTCTACACCATCAGCTTGTACAGGCTGGTATAAGGTATTTATAAGGTATTAGGCTAGTCTCACTTTTCTACCTAACAGAACACAGAAAGCAAGCAGCAAAAACATCAGCAGAAAAAGTAATGTTTTCAAACTAAAGGTCTGGCCATCGGCTTTTTAAGAAACTGTACCTCATTAGAGTCAACCATCTCTCCTCCTTGTGCTTGTAAATGTCAGCATGTGAACACGCATCTCTTCAATTACCACCGTGCTGGTGATGAAAATAACTTCTGCGGCTATCGTGCTTTTCTTCAGTTAGAAGAAAGCTGTTAAAATGTGCAGCCAAAGAATGATCATGCTGAAAGGTAGTTACCCACCTTCCACCCAGTCACGGGGAATAACATCAAGGCAGACTTGCAAAGGACCTACTGAAAAACAAACTATTAGAAGTCCAGCTTCTAAAAATCAAGGAATTTATGATGCTGTTGAATGAAGCCAGAGAAATAATTCAGTATTAAGAGGACTTCAAACCTTCCCAGATGTACTGAACCTGATAGATAATGAACTCTAGCACCTGATTTTTACTTTCCAAAAAATGTATCTTTTTCCTTCCTTTCCTCCTTAAATTGATTCTCTTTCCTTCCTTTTACTAAAGTCATGAACTGCTAAAATTCCTGGAATTCCTAGATCAACATTCTACAGTCAGTTCCCTGGGACTGATGTCCTTAAGCAGGAGAAGGAAATATATCTTCTAGATGCTCACAGCTGCTTTCACAGTGCTGTCATTTCAGAGATAGGCTCCTGAAGCCTGTAGCACAGAAGCCTTCTGACTAAGTCAGTTAGATCCAAACACGGTCTTCTGAGCACTTGCCAAGATGAAGATGTGTACTTAAGCTCAGGAGAACACTGGGGATATTTCAGAAAATAAGAGGTAAGCTGAATGTCTCAAAATACCTTCTACAACACTTACATTTCACACTTCTCCCTGTGATGCCTGCTATATAAGGGAGGTAGGAAGATTCATGAACACACAGACAGAAACCTGGAATTGCAAGAAAATCCAGGATGTTCTTGGAGAATTACCTTGGTTTTAGTTCTGTGGCACAGTCAGTAGCAGCACAGATGAAAGAGCCGAGTTCTGCACAGTGCCCTGCACAACGCCGGCCGGGGAGCTGCCCTTTCAAACGCTGTTTGCGACGTACAAATAGATCCCAAGCAGTGAGGTAACTTGCTAGCCTGTGCTTAGAGTTGCGCGCACACACACACACACTTTATATGAACAGATTTTATTTCTGGCAAGTTGCTTTAGAAGCTGAGTGCCTAACCGGGTGTGCTGGCAGACTGCGAACCACAGGATCGTTAGGCTCAGAAGGAATGTCAGCTGGGTCAACCCAATCCATCATTCTGCTTCAGAGCAGAAGCGATCTCACTATCCCTAAACTATCCCCAAAAGATGGGTGGCAAGCTTAGCTTTGAATATTTCAACTTATGGGACCGGTCGCCTGCCTTGGAACCTTACTGCGTTGACTAACTCTTCTTAGACAGTTTTTCCTAAGTCTTCTCTGTTCTGGCCTCATCACCTAATCAAAATAATTGGTCCCTGTCCTCTTCATAACAGTACTTAAATATGTTTGCAGACGCTTGTGTTTCCCAACAGTTTTCTTTTGGTCTAGACTGAACGTGACCCTTGAATTTTCCAGAGATCTGAACGGTTGATGATCTCCCTGGGGCTGAGACTGGGGCCTGGCCATGGCAGGTAACACAGCTGTTAGGAGGACTCTACCATGCGTTTGAATAAGCTATCAACATAATTCTGTCACTCACAGAAACAGGTTCAAACATTCCCCTCTTTCACCACATTATGGTGAAATTTCAGTTTCTCCAGACTCACATTCATAGCTTATTTATTGCTGCTTTGCCTTTTGAAGCAGTTTGCTCTTAAAGAAAAGTAAATTCGTTTCTGCTTTAATATGTGGGCTAGAATGCTTCCTACTCTGTGTACGTGCAAGAAGCTGGTCTGTTTAAAAAGGAGTTTTTACAGTTAAAGATAAAAACTTCAGGGAAATATACCTAATAAAAGACCTGAAAGGACCCAGTCTATTCAGTTTATCACAGAAAAACTGTAAGAAACAGTTTGAAAACAGTCTTTCAGAACTGCTTCTATAAGGAAAAGATAAGACATCTTGAACTTAGCAAAAGCATAACAAGATCAAATGCTGGAAGTCAGCTATATTCAAGCTAGAAACAAGATGGAAATTTTTAACAGTGAAGACACACTACCAAGGAATGTGTCAAAGTCTCCATCACACAGGGTTCTTCAGTTGACACCAAGGTCTTTTCTAAAAGAGGCCAGTTCAACCACATGTGGAATTCTAAGGACTGTATCACGCACAAGAGATCGTAATACTCCTTTCCGGGAATCAAGTCCCTATTATACAATTTGCAGGTTTCCTTATGGGAAATCAAGTACAGAATATTTGAAGAAAGCCTAGACTGCTGAGCTGGGAGTTAGCTTAGAACAAAACAGCAATTTTATGAAAGCTACTCCAATCTTCTCTCATTGGTAACTGAGCATACTGCAGGTCTGGTAGGCAGACAAAAAAGGGAGGAGACGAAAAGTGGAAGGCTTGTCTAAGTAAAAGAGCCTGAAAGAAAGAAACCCCATAGAATCACCTAGGTTGGAAGGGACCTTTAAGATCATCGAGTCCAACTGTTAACCTAACACTGCCCAAACCACCACTAACCCATGTCCCTCAGCACCACGTCTACCCGGCTTTTAAATACTTCCAGGGATAGTGACTCCACCACTTCCCTGGGCAGCCTGTTCCAATGCTTGACAACCCTTTCCGTGAAGAAGTTTTTCCTAATATCCCATCTAAACCTCCCCTAGCANAACCTCATACCATTGGTCTTGGCCCATTGATCCAGCCTGTCCTGATTCCTCGGTAGAGCCACGGCATATTTAGAAACTCCCCAAATCTTTTTGTTTCCTTTTTCTCCCCTCGGTTTGCTTTACTCCTTGAGGAGGGCCTGCTGGAATGACTCTTATTCCCATTTCCCTATCAGCACAGAAATTAGGCACTAATTATAACCCTCATCTGATTAAGCACAGCAAGAGCTCCCACTTCCCTTCTGTTGTTTTGTTTCACTGTCTCTTCTCCCTCCCCAGCATTTCAGATCTGCTCTTCTATCCCATGCAGCCTGCTCTGTTCCTCTCTAAATGTCTACCCTTTGGTTTTATGGGCCGCTGGTTGGCAATCACACATTTCTGTCATTAGAAAGGTTTTCCCAGTTCTCGAATGAACACTTCAGGCAATGGAATTCCTTCCTTAACCTTATTAACGTCAAGTACTATAGTTGCTGTGGAGACCGTAAGGTAAATTAAATCAGTTTTTTGTGGGATCTAAAATTGGATTATAGACTAAGTACCTGTTAGCGATGGGTGTAATAAATAAATAAATAAATAAGGCCCCATGGCTGTAGTAAATTACAAAACATAATAGGGAAAAATTGACCTTTGCTGTTTGAAATCAAAGTATTAAAAGAGTGTCACACTGCAAAAGGTTAAGGCCTATTAGAACATTATAATTTTGCAGTTTTTAATGTTATTAGTATTTTCCACTTGACACTGCCAGTTAATAACTAAGAGCGGACAGCAGGCATCCTGCCTTTAGTGTCACAGTATGTGTAGAAAATACCCTCCAGCTTTGAAAAAAGAAATTCCCGATGTGTAAGGCTGGGGTCCCAGGCAGGACCGGGGGGCGGAGCTGCCATTTTGTAGCTGCAGTAATAAAGCAAGTGTCGCCACACTCGGACAGGTGCTGCTCAGAAGTGCCCCTGCCCCTCCACAGCCAGACAGACGGGCAGACACTATAAACTATGCCTCCTTTTGTCTTGTCGAGCCTAATTCTGGTGGTGGTGTCAGTCAAAGAACAGCGGGATGGATTTCAGAGTTAAACAATAATCAATAGCGTGATGTCTGGCAGTTGGGATTATTTATTTTCCTTGAAAAGATCTCACATTTACCCTTGCCTTTAATTGAAAGCTGGCTTCAGGCTCCCATTTAGCTCACGCTGCTCCACTGGTTAGGAAATAGTTCTGATTGATGTTCTTCCTAGAGTTCAACCAGAGAGCAGAGGTACAACAGATATCCCACCAGCCAGGGTATCTGAGCAACATACACTGCAGTAGTCCTCCGACACGTGTGCTCAATAGAAAAACTTACAGCTTCACATTTTAAGAGGCTATTCCTAAGTGCTGCGGAAAGTAACTTCATCAGCCCTTGTGCTGTAGGACAGGCAAGGCACCACGTACAGAGTCATCGTCATGGCAAAGGCCTTGATAGAGTCCACACACCACCATCTAAGGAGGACCCACCCAGTGTGCCTACACTGCCTCCAGCCGTGCCTGCTGTCACTGGTATTTGGCTTTATTCAAAAGAGAGCCCTGCTCTCAAGGCTCTACTGTACCTGGGACCTCCATGCATCAGGTGAAGCTCCTGCAGGAGCTAAGCACTTTATACTCCATCAAAGCACCCTTCTGCTGGATCGCAGGACTACGTTGCTGTTTAGGTAAAGAATCAGTGAAGCTACTCACATTATTAACATCTAATAAATGAGAACAGAGCAGCAGTTCCCAAAGAAAGTGGGATATGTAAAGAAATCTATGAAAAATCTTTCTACATTTACTAAGATTTTGCATTTATCGTCTTTCTTCACAGTTTTGTGGATCTCTTCACAGACACTTAAACTCCGTAACATCCCCAGAAGATGGAAATATTTATCATGGGAAAACTGAGATAGTTGTTTAAACAATATCAAGGACTAATAAGGAAAAAATAAATAAATTAATGAGCCTGTGCTGTGCTCTGACCACTAGGCAATGTCACATCTGTATTAGATGGATCAAGCTGCTGCAGCACTCGATAGGGAGGGGCTGTTCCTTGGCAGGAAAAGGCAGCAGAGGGTGTAATGCTCAGGAACTCCACTATCCCTTGCCCAGCACAACACTATAGTTGAGGGGGAAAAAAAAANNNAAAAAAAAAAAAAGATGGAAAAACAAGGCAAGAAAAGATGATCTTGGCTGAGCACGTAATGGGTATCTTGAATAACTGATATTTAAGTCATGTTCTTGTTTATTCTTTTAAACATACTTGTGGTGAGCAATCATTCACCTGCTATAAATTACAAGCAACTGATAAGTCTCCATTTATGAGTCTCCAGTCAATAGCACTTGCACTAAAAAAAAGTGCAAAAGAAAAGCCATTCGTAACCAACAGCATTTTTCCAAAGCTGGACCACATAGAAAAGTTTCCAAAGCAGATACGTAGCAGATTTCTTGAAAATTTAGCCCCTCAAAAAAGAGTCCCAAAGGGTTAGGCCGTTCAAGATAATGAATTTCACTCTCCATCCATTAGGTTGTAGTTCTTTGCTAGATGTAACTTCAATATTAAAAAAAGATTAATCTGTATGCTTGAAGCCTGTTCTTTTTAATCTTAATGAGATTTGATTTTACACAGTGTAGAACCTTATCCAGAATAGCTTTAAAAATTGAAAGGAATAAGATCAGAGAGTTGAGAATATGAAGTGGGGTTTTATCCAACATATGACTAGATGTTTCCAACTAGTAGACTGTGTTAAGGAGAGGAAAACGAGCCATTAAAAAAAGAAGTATTTTTATAGGAGATCTTCACAAACATGTTACCTCTGCTGACCTTTAGATAAAGGTAAAAAGGTTAATGCAATAATTTG
This sequence comes from Burhinus bistriatus, assembly GCA_013397275.1. Taxonomy (NCBI): domain Eukaryota; kingdom Metazoa; phylum Chordata; class Aves; order Charadriiformes; family Burhinidae; genus Burhinus; species Burhinus bistriatus. The sequence goes on along the minus strand of VYXH01011731.1, from coordinate 266,459 downwards.
GAAATTATTAGCCTTAAAAAGGACCAGTGACCCTCTCAGGGTTGTTCCCAGATTTCTCCAGCATAGCTTGTAATTCCTGAGAGATCATTTGAGCCGTGCAGAGACCTTACTTAGTCAGAGTCAAAATATTTTTCTGCCTTTGTAGTGGCTCTCTGAATACATAAAATGTGGAGTTTCCTTTTGTTCCACCTCCACCCCTAGCTGGGGAGGGTGCCAGAACAGGCTTTCATTCATGGGACTACAGATTTTCCGACCATATACTGTACCGGAAAGAATAACAATTGGGATCGACTTCTCCTCTCCAATTTTAAGCGTTTGATCATTGAACCATCAGTTCCCTCAGTGCATCAAACTATGCAAATTCATTTTACCCATTTACATCATAGCTCAATTTGGCTGACAGTTTCCTGTCCCCTGGTTTAAATCATGACAGTATGGATAATGCAGACCTAAACGAAGAATGCAGAAGAAATCCAGAGTTCTGGGTTCTTTCCCAGCTCCTTCATTAACTTGCAATCCAGCTTGGGCAAACAATTGGATTTCTTTATGTCATGATTTACTTTTCAGTTGGTGTTGAGCAGTAAAGTATCACTCGGATAGATGCGAGTCTCAGACACATTTACAGAAAACCCTTTAGAAGTTGGAATAGGTAGTGCTAACTGTAAAGAAACATGGAATAACACCTGAATGAGGGAAATTTCAGAGCAGGACCTTCAGTAAGAGCCAGAATACTAACTTTAATCAGAAATTCCTCACAATTTCAGCCCCTTAGTTTTTCAGATGTAGATTTTCCTAAATCCAATTTTTGTCAATCTGACTTTCTACAAAACACACAAACGTGAACTCCAAGAGAGAAGACCAAGAAAAATTTGCTGTACTATAACAGTCTACTCATGACTTAGCAGGAGTTCTACTGCTGAGGATCAAGCTCCCCTCTGAAGTATATGCCACATTTAATTCAAGGTTACATACTCTGGAGACAGGAAATTAAAAGAATTTAAAGTTTATGTGATATCAAAAAATGCAAATTTGTAGCAGTTAACACACCCATAAGAAATTAGAAGTCTAGGTTAAGAACACGTTACTAATAATACTTTCACAGGTACTTCATGATCAATATCTCATATAAATTTTTATAAGGGTACCTTAAGAAAGGTATAAAGACCAGTTTCGGTTTTCTGATGTCACTTTGCTTACTATTTTGTGTTTCTGAGATAAGACTAACTTCTGAGAATTGAACTAACTTTTTAATATTATACCATTATTAAGCTTTTTTTTTTTCCATGAGCAAACAGGGTAGCTGTAGGAAGTCTAAGATTGACTCATATTTCTACAGTAAAATGCAGTGGAATAATTTCTGACCAGGTCTGTAATTTATTAAAATCAGCTTCTGTAATACTTCTTTTGCTGATGAGCTTTTCCCTCATTAAAAAAGGCACCTGTTTCTAAAGCTTTGAAAGAAGATGATGTAGTTGGATGAGAGAGAGTGTGCAAGCGTGACTGACTGATTTTATTCACTGATTGACCTCACTCCTAGGTAAGGGCTGCAACTGCAGGAGTGAGAAGTCACGCGCTCTTTACTCTTTCTGACTCAATGGGTCTTGCATTCACCAGGACCCACGGGCTCGTGGCCGGGCTTCCCCATGTACAAGGGAAAGAGGGAACCTCACAGGCAGCTTTAGGTAGCTCACCTCAAATCCCCAGTTACAGCTGCTGTGGTTTTGGGCAGCGTGGCTGCTTAACACACACTCCAGTTCCCCTCTTCTTCTCCCACCTCCCCACTTTCCAGAAAGAAACTGGACTTCAGCTCTCAATCCATGACTTCAGGCAATCTGTTTCTATGAGAGAGCCTGTAAATGCTCACAACGTAACTGTTAAGAAGGGACAGGCAGAGAGGGGGAAGCGGGGCAGGACAGTCACCCGTTCAAGACAGCAACCTCTCGACAGACTTTCACAACATCTTTGAAAAAAATGCCAGAACTAGATTCCTGACTGACACAAATCCGGCATTGCACACAGCAGCCAGCTATCATTCTAGGCTCCTTGAGGGCTCAGTCAGCACTTGCATTCGTTCATATTTAGCCTATGTGTCCAGCCCTAGAAACTTAGATTTCCTTTAAAATAAAAACTAATGTATAGCAGTATAGCTACAGGTATCATGCAGAGTATACATGCAACGTGCATTTTGCAAAAAGAAAAACTGACAGAATCTGGATGTAGCACGATCTACTTCTGAAAGGACGGGGGGGCTGCCAATGATTTATTTATCGCCCAGTCTTGTTGCAGCAGGAGAACTGTTTCTTGGTTCCTAACATGCAATAGCGGTGCCAGTAACCCAGCAAAGTCACAGGCTCCTCTCAGCATTTTAAAGAGTTTTCCTGCTGATGCTGTTCTTTTCACCGGTAGCTAGATGAAAGCTGAGGATTCAAACCCAGTGCTCTGCCAGCCATACTAAGTGAAAGCCCAGGAGTCCTGACTAAAGAAGCAAGCAGTACTGTCTAGAAATGAGACACGCTAGTAAGACTACATGGTGACTTACAGACCGACTTCAAGGAGCTCAGATGATTTCTTTGCTCTCCCCCTCCCCTATACACATATAACTACCAGTATTAACCCCAGCTCACTAGACTACATGTTTGGTGTCATAGTGCGAACTATTTTCAACCTGAGCTTACTCAAAAAGGCAAACGGTATCTCGAGGAGCAAGCTGACCCCATTATCAGACCCGTCGGGAGTTAAGACAGCAGCCAGCAGTGGAGCCAGCCAAAATGCCTGAGCTGAGGCCAGCTAAGAAGCCAGCCAGGCAAATCCAAAGCTGCTGGAAAAATACATTCTGGAGCACGGTGTCTGGGACCCCGAGCTACTATGCACACCCTGCCTTAGTGGATATGGGTGTTGGCTTGACTATAGCAGCACCGAAGAGAGGGCGGATGGGGAAAGCGAGATAGAGCCGAGTTACATAAGAGGCCTATTGACTTTTTAACGACTTTGTTATTTGGAAGTAGCAGGTATGTTTACCAGAACATAAGCTCCTATTTTACAGTAAAAGGTTTTTACAAGGAAAAGATGTGTAAAAAGGGATCTTACAATACACCCTTACAAAAGTAGAGAGGGCTAGAATAGGCAGCACAAGAAAAGTGCGATGTACCTGTCTACTTGAAGTCTTTACAAGCTCTGGAAAGTGTCTTTTTCAGTCACTGTTGAGCATAATTGCTCTTTAAAGCCAACGGACAGAAGCACTTAGGAAAAACACGGCCTTCACCACCAGAAGCAATAAAAAGCAAGAAGACTGAATAGGATCACCAGCTGTTATTCAGTCACTTCCAGATCTTTATCAATAAAGCAAGTTATTTATGAATTTCAAAACACAGCGTAGATGACAGGACACAAGATAATCCACACACACAGGGTCTGTTCTCCCACTGATTATGGGACTGTATTTTGAGTGACTTCTGTTCGTGGGATCACTGCTTTAAGCTTAGCCAAATAAAAGGACAGCATCATGCCACATTTCCACATCTGTGACCAGCGTGGAAGAGCATGTCAATCTTAAACATCAGAAGTCGATATCTAATCACATTCAGTATCAGTGGATTAATCACTTATGTCGTTATCCTGAAGGGCTGACCTGTTCTCAAGAACATAAGATGACCTAATGCATAAAGCCTGGCAATGCCTAAGTAATTACTGATGGAATTAAAACAGTAAAGCTATTTATAAAAATCCTGTTCTTTTTTTTACCTCTTCTATCAGGCCCCAGCTCATCACTGGAAAGCAGTATTTCTATGTGATGCTGAAGGTCTTGGAAAACCTTTGTTCCAAGCACCCCTGCTGCCTTTGCTGGGGAAGCATTTTACTGGAACCCGAAGTAAGAGAAAAAAAAAACAACTATGCCCACAACAGCTACGAAACGAGACTGCAATAAGAATCTTGGGAAGCTGAAAAGTAGATGGAAATATCTGATACAGCTTGGGATCAAAACATGGTGTTAAGTCCATGGCCACTTTTAAGAATATTAGCTCTTCACTCTTGTGCCATCTGAAGCTCCAGGCATAACGCCTGTCCAAGAATTCAGACTGAGTTTTGGACCCAGCTCCCCTTCGAAGGGAACAGAAGACCATTAAGACACAAGACAGCGGGCTTGCAAGCAGAAAGAAAATGGACTGAGTTAGAAGCCTACAGCAGAAGGGAAGGAACAGCGCTTAGAATTTTTTTCAAAGGATTCCCAACACTTGCTGTGCTTCAGGTTGGAGTGAATTAGTATAGATCAGGTGAGGTAGACTGTCACACCCTTGTAAAAGTTTGCCAAAGCCATCACAAATTTATGTAAGACTATTAACATCTTCATTACAAATGAAGATTAACAATAATTAACGTAACAGCAACACAGAGAGCAATCTGGTGTTGCTAAGCCTAAGACGGGTGATAAACAGCCATGCCCCTATCAGAAATGGGAAATGGGGCTTCGGGGATATTAGAGATTTCAGTTTCCCTTGAGAACATAGGCAATACAATTTTACGCAGTTACACAGATGTAATGTGTTTGTCCTGAGATGGCCATCACCCCTGTTTGCTACCCACTGATAGAAGACCCACAATTTTCAGCCCTTCTGGCATTTTATTCTCCTCAGTAGAAGTCGGGAAATGTCACCGAGCCAGGGTCTCCTAGTGCTTCTCTGTACAAATACAAGTACATTTTGAAGAGTCTTGTCACTGAAGTTTGTTTCTGTTAGGAGTCCCACGTAACTGTAAATCAAATACAGAAGATACAGTATATTTTTGTGTAAGGGAAGAAATGGAACAGAAAACTTTCCTGCTGTCAGAAATGCTCTTTTTAATCATTAGTACTTTGGCAAGAGAACATATGTGCACATACACACAAATTTAATGTTTCTCTGGAAGTCTGATCTCTCATACTTTAGACCAAATAAAAAACAAAGAGCAGGCCAAATTCTGAGCAGAATCTGCAGCCATGTTACGTTGATCTGTAGTGCTGAAAGACCATAGCTGTTTAAAACAAGTAATTTACAAGGCAGTGAAATAAACTTTGGGTAAACATAGGCAACTGTTGCTTTGGCATAGAAGAGACTAACATAGTTGAGAAACATTACTGCTGTTTTCTGCTCACAAGAGAACACCACCATCCAGAAGACACTAGGACTCCTGAAAGGAGAACGATAGATCTGTCAGAACAGAGTAACAGCAGCCTTAAATGAGCAGGAAGAGAAAAGGCAACTGGAAACATTGGCTTCTATTAGTAGAAGTCATCGAGACCCTCTGTCATTGGAGACTGAATATTGCTGCTTTACCTGGGGGATAAAGCATTTAAAACAGGACGGAAAGACAGGCATGTTTCATCTGGCACCTGGCGAAGGACCACAGAGGGTTGGATGCTTTACAGACCTGGAAGAGTATCTGGGAATGCAGCAATCCCATCAGGGCAGTACATCACTGGTTTATGCACATTTATGTTATTTAGCACATAGAACGCACTAGCGTTGTTTGCAGATTTTTACTACTAAAAAGGCGGGGTATCAGACCTGTCTCCAATTTTTAAGTTCCTCATCTACGGTAACACTCAAAAGTGGAAGAATCTCCATACAGATACAGAATGACCCGGAGCAATGGAGGTGTGATCACAAATTTCCTTCTGCTGAAGTGATAACCTCTGGCCAAAAGACAGCACAGAGAACCAGGTGCAAAGACTTCTAATCCTTTGCCAAAAGATTTCCCATTGTTTCATTCACTAAAGCCTTGAAAGTGACTTTGCAATGGCCCTCCAGGTGCATATGGGAGGTTCCAGTGTTCAAGAGCACCCACTTTTAGCCGAGAACTTCCAGTAAGAGAACATATTTGTTTGGCATCTAACATGTATGCTCCCCATAGTGTCTGCGCTACGCTGTGCATTTCAACGTATTTGAGAATCAAGGCAGAGTGCTGTTTTTTCACTTAGACGTTACTCATGACAAAAAATCAAAACAGAAAATGTTTCAAAATATAGGGCACATTCATTGACATGGAAAAACGTGGTTAATCTTTCCAACAGTTACTTTGATAAAATTATACATTTAAACTAAGAAGACAGCAAACAAGAAAGTAAAGCCATTTTTTAAAAGTTTAATCTTCCTCATGGAATGCTAAAAGTCACAGATGATTACTGTTTGTCTCTTATCTCTTTCTATTTGGAGGTTACTATTAACAACACACAGTTAAATCAAGACCTGGATAAGTGTTTTTCTAACTTTAAAACCAAGCAAAAATACACTCAAATAAATGTCGTTCACCTATGTATTACTGCAAGGAATAAAACACAAGAGGTTTCCAAGTGGCATGCTGAGTCAACCAGACGTCAAAAAAGGCATTTATCAGCCACTGTGTAACAAATTTTAGGTCAAAGATAATCAGTCTGTACTTGTTGATACTACTTGCAATGGAGAATAAACATAAGGTATTTACTTTTATGAAAGCATAATGCATGTATGTAACCATAAACCGACCCTTTTACTTGTACATCAAGATCTTCCATTTTGGCCAAAGGAAACGGACACATTTCTGCCTTCCACATAAATTTTCAAATTTATATCTAAACCAAAACATACATGGGCAGGTGTGGAACAAACAAAAAGAAAAACTCCAAATTCTTCATGAAGAGGTAAATAATGCATTTTCTAATGAGCTGTGTATTTTAAAGGTGGGATTCCAAGACTAGAACTAGAACGGGCAGATACAGATCTTTTTAAAAGGACTATAGCAGACACATGAAGTTAAGCTAAACACACATTTAACTAAAAAGGGATCAGCTACTGAATCAGGGCCACAGAAAAGTGACCATAAACTTCTTAGGTAATCACATTCTAAAAAGAACTCCAAAGCCTCTCTGCATAGACTGGATTTTATTATCAAATAATTTACAGTTGTGTAAGGCATGAGTCAATATGAAAACGCTGGTGTAAAAGCAGATAAAAGGAGCTATTTATTACAGATTATAGTGTTTCAGCTTGCTTTTCATTGATCCTAGCAATCGCTAAGTTTGTCAGAAAAGGAAACGGATTCTCTTACATTTTTACCAGATAATCAAATGCTACCTAGAAGTAGTTCTATGAGCAGTAGCAGAATACCACCACTTCTACCTTCCTTTAAAGGGTTTTTTCCACATTTCCATGTACACCTAATTACCCTGCTTCAATAACAACAACAAAAAAATTGGAAGACTCCACTCTCTTGCAAGGAAGCTGCAATTGTACATTGAACCCTCAGGACAGCTTTGGATGTCCATCTGGCTCAACTGCACGTAGATTGCGCATCCGTCCAGCTGTACAAAGCAATCATGGAAAACTAAAGATACGCCCGAACACGTACACTAGCAATGAATGGGCCCTGAAGGATTTGATGAATGAAAAATACTCAGTATTGTGAACTTACGTTTGATTTCCACTGTTTAGGGAATAAGGCTGACCTTTTGGTTACCATGCAACCTAGGAAAATGGGAACTGAGAAAGTGTGTGTCACCCTAACGAAGGGCTTGAGTCATCTATTGCTCAGCATCTTAGGGACCGTCTGCCGTCTGGATGCAAGTCCCGATTTAAAACTGGTCCCCTGCCAAGGAAATAAAACGAAGTCTGAACTATTTCTTCCTGAAAATAGGATTAAGGAACTTTAAAAGAAAGCAAACATTGTATCATCTTGATACACCACTACAAAAATCAGATAAAACCCAGGAAATAATACTTAGACTAAGAGAGACAAATGAGACAAAGTACAAGGGCCTACGGAGAACCAGATTCTCCCATTAGTTCCTCTGAGGGATGAATTCCCATCAAAATTCAAGAATCAGAGCCTGATATAAAATGAGAAATGTCGATTGAGCTTTATAAACTCACCGAGATGAAAGACTGAGGCATTTCATCATTCACAAAAGCTTGTTATTTTATACGCAACAAAACAACCTAGACAGAAAATGCACATTCCAAAATGCTTCAAACTCTTACGTGTTGTGCTGTCTCTATTTTTCTTTATGAAGGCAAAAAGACAACCGAACCTATTTTATGGCTGCAATAAGAACTTCCAAGTAAATAATCAATCCATGCAGAGAACTCGTGTAGGAGGAAATGATATAAGATGGTACAGATCTGCATTTCTAGCTGACCTCTATTCTGTTTGCTAAGCATGTGAGTAGATCCGTAAGATTCTTTGGATGTGGATTTTCACAAAGGTGGCTTTATCAGGCTTCACTACATTTTTTAATCTGTATATACACAACGCTGCACTTGCAAATGGAGCTGCTAGGAGCAGTACTAGATACCGCTCCATGCTACACGCTCAGCCCAGAAAGGTGTTACTAAAGTTATCCCTTTAGCTGAGGGGTCCTGTTGCCAAGACTTCATTTCTTAAAAAGTGGCTCATTACCTGCAAAGACACAGACGTTCTGGAGAGAACACAGAGCAATCAACAGTGTTGGAGAGGCACGGAGGACACAGAGTGATTAGTGCCGAAGGAATTAACTGTCCTCTTTCTAACTGAAGAAAACCCTGGGAAGTGTAATTTAGGCAGAACCTAGAATTTGTATCAACACTTATAATTCGAGATTTAATGCTCAGGGTAAATACTGTGTTCCAGCAAGAAGTGGTTATCCATCTTGGGCTTTGATATCAAGACACTGGGCACTTTCCTTAAATATTACTTCAGGCTTTGCAACTCATTTGCACTGCCTTAAGGCCGCTTCTGCTAACTATATCTTTCTCCTTTTGCAGGCCTCTGAGACTTTATCACAAAATAGGGGGTTTGCTGAAACTAGATGGCAAATTTATAAGGTTGAACTTCCACAGCTCTTAAAAATACCTGCCAAAGTTAAGTTGGGCTTTAATATAATGGTAGTTACAATGGGTGAAACACCACAGTTCAGTTCACAAGGATACGTTGGCCTAATCCAAATTTGACAAAACAATTTTCTGTCCTTCAAAACTAATTAACATTAATTACATTGATATCAGACACGTGACAACTCTACAGTGCTGATAGAAGCTGTCAAGCCTATGAGGGATGACAGTTGTTGTGCTGTACCTAACTGCCAAAGTTGAGAGAGGTCACAAAAATGGCAAAAATTGGGGAATTGCTCAGAAAGTGAGCTTTAGTATCAAAAGAAAGATGTTCAGGTTTTTTCCTCTTTAATGAGCAAACTAAATTTAAATGTTTGGCTGCGAAGGCTCTTATGACTTTTTCCTGAACCAATTTCTGCAGTTCCAGTAGCAAGTTTATATTTATAAAGGTAAAATATAAAGGTAAATAAGCTGAAAAAAAGGCATCTATGGGGAAGGGAGAGAAAAGGAGAAAAACAAAGTTTGATTGAAATAAATACTCAAACAGAACAGAAAGTAGTCACTGACAAGTGATGCATAATGCAAGCTTCACCTACAAAGCTATACATGCCGTGTGTACCATGGAAAACCTGAACTCTTTGAGGCTGTAGTCTGAAGTCTGTGCTGCATTTACATGAAGAAACCAACAGAACCACCCACTTTTTGTTATCTGTCCTCGCAGATGTGAGCTTACTGGTGTCCCATATGACACAATTGTTATTTCTCCCAGAACAAAGTAAGAAAGAATAAAGCTTGCAAGAGTTTCCAGTAGATCTCTAATACGAAGCGTGATTTGTCAGAATCATAAAAGGACTGTTGCCTTCCAGTCTAATTTCTTTCAAATAATCCATGAAAGATCTGAGAAGGGATATTGTGCCAGAAGATAAATCTCACAGGTGTTTTTCTTCCCCCAACACATACTAGTAGTCCCTACTTCCCTCCCTCTCATTTCGCTGAAGAAATTCATACGCTTTTGTTCCTCACTCCTGGAAGAAGATAAGGAAATTTTTCCCAGTAAAAAATCTGTAAAGGAAAAAAAGAAAGGGTGAGGAAGGAAGGGAAACCTGAATGCTGTATAATTAAAAATACTCATTCTGCTGTTCTCAAAGAGAGAAGTTGGCTTGACAGATGAACTAAGTTGCTCTTCAAGTATCATAATAAAGACGGGACCACGTAGTTTTATTCTCAATTGTACCTTAGCTTTCCCTTTCAGTCTAAGTATTCCTGTCTTGTTGATACTTTGGGTTATCATTATAGTATAAAAACACCTCAAAAACATTAATGAATTAACCTTCCTTGTAGCTGATGGACAACAAAGACACAGAGACTTTCAGACCCTTACCCAAAACAGTGTGGGAACACTAGGCGCAGAAAAGGATTCAATCCTCTTCCACAGTGAAATGATGATCAAATATATTCCTCTGTCTCATGCCCATGTTTTCACCTTCATGTTTCATCCACACCATCCCTGCACTTCTTTCCGTCCAGTAACCACCACCCATTCTCCTCCTAGAACTACCTTAACTGACATTTCTATTATAATGCACTGAAATGTTACACTCCACAGAGAGAAGCATTGCTAACCAGTTACTCCGTCTACTCTGCACCGTCCGGGTTGTTGAAAAGAAGAGATTACGTCATCTTCCATCCTCACAGACGAGTGTGCTGACAGCACGTAAAAAAATGGCACCATGACTTCCAGCCAGGCAGCTTCACAATTGCCACTATCCCATACACAATGGACACACAAAATTGTGTGGCACTGACCAGAAAAGAGTTTGTATGCTCTTACTCAAAACTGCCCAGTTCCATAGCCTTCAGATAAAATACAATCCCTGGCAGCACTTTATGGCTTGGGCTACCCCTGTTCCTTCAGAAAGAGGCAGCAGAAAACAGAACTCAGAAGTGGATGACTTTGTTTTTCTGTTAACATCGCAGTTTTGCACAAATATATTCATGAAAGTAATTTACCCGTATTTCTTTTCCCTTTCGTTTGAACTGTACAAACTTTTAGCAACATATTGTATGCCTGAATGGCACTTCTTATGCTGAATATATGCTTTATGCTTTGACAGGTGTCTCAGTAACTTTTGATGTATAGATTTTATTTTTTATTATACACATTTTCTGTGAGTACAAACTCGTATGTGATATTACTTTTTTTCATTACTACCTAATGGTTTCCTTTGGGAAGCAAAGTTTTCAGTAGCCTTTATTGTCTCATAGTCATGTCCGTTTCTTAGATTATCAGCCAGTTTAAAGCAAAACTGTCTTTAATCACAACTCTTCAGTTATATCACTTCATGTTTCCAACTGTTCCATCCATGATTTAGTTGTATTACATAGATCTGTAACATTATGGTCAAGTGGTCCCAATCTAGCACGTCCCCATAAGAGAAGAACATCTTTCTCAGGTGGAAGTCTTTCTGAATGATATGGAAATGAATGATAGTATGGCAACAATATTTACATTTATAAATAATGCTATAGCCAAGCAATACAATGCAACTCATATATATGTGTATACGTCACACACCATTAGCAATAACATTGCTGTATTGCCTTTTCAAAGACACTTCTGATTAATGGCTTAGATTTTACAGTTTCTTTTCAGACAATGCGTATATTTAAGAGTTATTTTTGCACTAGCATATATGTATTATGTGAGAAATAATTAGATTTAGATTAGTGGCTAATAGCTATAAGTTAATAAAAATGGATTTTAAGGTGTTTTCAACATATTGCAACTCCACTGGAATTCTCTTCCCCATTTTTTGTGTAGTGAAAACAATCAGTGCCAAAAAGTAACCCAATACAAAAAATCAGATGCAATTCCAAGGTAGCCCATCATCCTCAGCTAGGAAAACATCACTCAAGGTATTAAAATGCAATTTTTAATAAAAAAGCTTTCCTTTTTAGCAGCTACTTCACTTCAAAAGCAATTTGACTTGCAAATGAATATGTACAACAGTGAAAGACTTTAGGAGAATCTCCAGTACTAATTGTCAACTTTTCAGCAATTCAGCTGAATTTCAGCATTTGAGCATTTGATATCCTCCAACGGGAGAACAGGATCTTAGCCAGAAGCCTCTAAATAGTACAAACATTTGTGGACTTTTACAAGGCAGGTAAAGACCTAAATTATGTTGCTAATTAATTTTATATTTCCTTTGGCTACCCAAAGAAACCTGGAGCTGTTCAGCATTCACTGAATGATGGAATTTTGCCAAGTATTCAGGTATGCTGTTAACAGAACAAGCCAAAAGAACTGAAGTCATGCTTTCTATAATACCTACAGGAAAAAAAGTCAAATTCAAAGCAAGCACGTGCAAAGCAAATAGATATATACATGAGGAAGAAAGGGAGAAAGGACTACCAAAGCACCTGAGACATTTAAAAACATGTAAAAAAACCCTTAAAGCTAATATTAGTACGGAACTAAGACAACAAAACCAAGAGTAACAAGACTACAGTTCAATGACAGCAAGTAGCAACCTACTCCACAGAAAAATACTTAAAAGTAATTGAGGACAAAATGCTAACCTGATCAACTTGCAAAAGAAAGAAGATGTGGTTTGTGCTATGCACATGCTGTCCAAATAGGTTACATAAGACTCGACTGATTTTAGTAATTGAGCATGGCACAATAAGCCAAACTTTCCGATGTACCTACACTGTGCAGGTGTGATTCCCTGGAGAGAAAGAGACAGATGCAGTTGAGTACAGGTAGGACATTAAATAGAATATTTTTACCTTCAAAGCCGCTTCCCTGTCTCCTTTTAACTTGCACGGTCTTGTTTTTCCTAAAAAGACCTTGTAATTCAGTTGAAGAATATCTCATTTAAAAGATACTTAAACCCCAACTACCAGACACAAATATTCACTTCCCTCTTCACCAATCAGCATAAAGCAACAGCATCTCTTAGTTGATTCTCAGGACACAAATAAAAGTCAGCACTGTTTTCTTCTTAGGCAGTGAACAAGTTAATCTGTTCAGCTGATATTGAATGGGTATCCTTTATTAACCACAATGAGTTATTAAATATCAAACTATTTTTTCTCCCCTACAAAAACTTAAATCACCAGTCCTCTCATTTGCTTATGCAGCTTTTTTCATCACAAGATGATAATACAAAACTATACAGCTAACACATGCATTCCAGTGCACAGTGGTTTGTGGAGAGCAGCGGAGGGTGCATCCATACTGCTGTCACGTACACAGGTTACAGAAACTTAGGTATGCGCACGGACATCTGCAAGGTTTTTTTCCTACATACTCTGTTTCAGGCTTTGGAACTGGAAATTTCCTATTCTGAAGAGTATCAGAAGGCTTAAAAAAAAAAAAAAAA